>PVJH01008509.1:0-23925 GCA_004026705.1 Nesogale talazaci | reverse complement strand
ATGATGAAACACCGCACCGTTTCAAAATTGCTACAAGGTAAAGAAACCAACCTCTCTCCGAAGGGTTAATGTTGACATAAGTTGAATTAGAGGTTAGATTACACATAAAGTATGCATGTGCAAATGCTGTCACCTTCCTTTTCTACCTTGAAACCATGAGCTAGAAGTGAAAATGGAAGCACATCACTCTGAACTCAACCTCCCAAGGTTCTCGTGTTTTCATGGCGAGAAAGGCGTCCTGGTAGTACAGCAAGGTAAGCATTGGGCTGCTCACCTCCAGGTTGGTGGTTCAAACCCACCAGGAGCGCTACAGGATAAAGATTATCTGCTCCCTAAAGATTTAGTCTTAGAAACTCAATGGGGCAGTTCTCCCCTGTACTCTACAATCACTGACTTGAAGTCAACTTGATGGCAGTGATTTGGTTTATCAGAGCAAGCCTTATCTCTTTTCACACACTGCAAGACATCTTAGAGATGAGTTGGCCATTTTCAAGAGGCAGTAATGTGTACAAATAGACTTGATACAAATGATGTATTAAATGTTAGAAGCCCCCAATAGTCATTTAAAAATTTAAAAAAGAGGCCAGTAATGGCAGAAACGCTCCCTTCTCTCCTTTCCCCTTCCCTCTGCCTGTCAGTACTTTCAATACTTTTTTCCCTGCCCCCAATTCCTTTTTTTTTTTGGACATCACTGTGGTGGTGGGAGTAGAAGGCCCAGCCTTTGCTTCTGTGGAGCTGGAATTGACCATCCCAGTGGGCCGCAGTCCCACGCACAACCACTATGCCACCAGGGCTCAGCCCCCCCAATTCCTCTTGATCAATTCATAACTATTTTTTTGGCATCACTGCCCTCTGGTGGTGGGAGTGGGAGGCCCAGCCTTGTTCCTGGAGAACTGCTGCTGGATTTGAACCACCAAACCAGAGGGCTGCAGTCCCGCACACAGCCACTACGCCACTGGGGCTCTGCCTGCTAACTATTCTTTAAATTATTTCCTTCTCACAGTATTTTACAATGATGGTTTGATTCCGCTTGTCACGATACCAACATACTGATACAAAAGGCTATATTTGGGGCTGAGCCCCGGTGGCGTAAGTGGTTGAGTGCGGGACTGCAGCCTGCGGGCTTGGCGGTTCAAATCCAGCGGCGGCTCTCAGGAGCAACACTGGGTAGCGACCACGACCACCAGAGGCAATGATGCCCTCCCCCGCCCCCCCAAAAAAACCCCAAAAACAAAAGGCTATATTTAACCACTCTTCTACTTTCTACTTTGTAGCCATAAGTTAAAATAAAAAAAAATCTAACCCTGTATCTTTTACAATAATTTAAGGGGTTCAAGTTTAGGTACAGTATATTTGTCATGTTTGTATGCTTCAAAGGTCACTGAGTTTAATAAACTAGGGTCAAATGCAAAGGAACTTTTCTAAAACTTAGGGAGGCACCCAACTGTTTCATTTTGAGTAATTTTATCAAGTAATTGGGAAGGTATTTTGAAAGTAAAGATATTTCAATATGATTATGTACTTTAATTACTTGTGGATTTTAACTCATGCTTCTCTGCACATGCCCCTATTCCACTCCCTACCACCCCCACAAATCTCATCACCAGATACAAATCTCGGCGTTTAAAGAGAGAAAAGAAATGAAAAACCTGCTCTCCTCATCCCCATCCTCAAGTTTATTTGATTAGGCAAGATACCCACGGAGAAATATGTATCTATATATATAGATACATATAGTATGGCAGCCCCTCTCCCACTCCTCCCCCTTTATGTTTCTACTTAAGTACCTTCTTGATTGAGTTACTAATGACTTCTGTCAACTTCCACGTGTTCTTTCACCTGACGTAACAGCTGAGGAGGTTTGGCGAAGTGTTGTGAACCTTACAGGGTCATTTTGACCACCCCTCCGTATACTTGTTACTTTCTCAAGTAGAGAGCATTAAGCAGCTAACCCTTACTTTCAGACCTGCTGAATGATCTCATAAAAGTGAATGCCAAAAATAGTCCTGAGGAACCTAATGCTCCACCACATTAACAGCACGTATCCTAGTTTTATGCCTGTGACGCATTAGCCCTATCTATTCCTATGTACATCATCCTCTGTTGTCGCGCCACGAAGACAGTAGGCTGGTAGGAATGGGAGGTGTATGTGCTTGGAAAAGCACAAAGCTCTTCAAATTGAGGGCAAGGATGCATTAGTTAGCACCTTTAGCCGAACGTTGCTGTGCTCCAGTATGGAGCCATCGGGCTACATCTAAGTACGCAGCTCCTGGCTTCAGGCGAATCCATAGCTATGCAGCCGGTCTGTAGCATTCCAGATTAAACACCTGTAGCTTAGGCGATTTAAAATGAATCCCCGGACTTAATGACGCAATTTTGCCAGGACACAGCTTGGCTGCTCAAGCTTTACAAGGCTGGTATCCCGGCCATTGTCAAGCGGGTTGTGAGTGACCTTGCACTTCTGCTCAACAGAGTCTAGGTTGAGGAGCTAATGCGAAAGTCCTGAGAAGAGCCAACTAATTTCGGCAAATATGGTCGTGTTTTCCATTTTCAACCATAAATTGCAGTCGAGTAAAATGGCAGCTCTCGGTGAAATAAAAATGTGTCCATTCGCTATAAATATCGGACAGCAAAACGTCTCCTCTGGCAGAAACAGATTTTAGGGTTCCCCCCCCCCCTTTTCATTTTCTTTCGTGGCAACAGCTTTCCCCAAAAGCTATTTTAAAATTTAGGACAGCTACACTTCATCTCAGCCAAAAGGCCGACAAGCGAACCCCCCCCCCCCCAAAGCTTTGTGAGACAAAGCCGTCGTGTTGGTGGCGGAGAAAGCACCGCTTCAAATCCCAACGCTGCCACGGTGTGGCTTTCCACCAGTAAATCCCTTTACTGGGCTTAATCTCCCCGAATGGGGGGCGTGAGGCGGGCCGGAATGAATGAGACCGGGGCGACGAACGAAACCTAAGCTCGGGGGAAGGGCTCGGGCCCGGCCTTCCCGGGCAGCTCTTCGGTCCGACTGGCTGGAGGAGGAGCCCTGCCCGGGAAGGCCAGCCCGCCGCCTCGCGGGGAGCCGTTAGTCGTTAACGCCTCACCCCGCGCTGGGCGGGGCGAGGCCCGCAGCTTCCGCTGGCGAAGGGCCGGGCTGCGCGTGGCGTTTCCCAGCCGCCGGGCTGCGGGCCCCTCCACTACCGTTGGGGGGGCTTCCCTGGCCAACAGGAAGCTAGGAAGCCCCGAGGCGTTTCCTCCGGCTCCGGACATTTTCAGGGGCGGCTGGGGTGGGGGGGGGGTGGCGAAGAAAGCCCCATAATTTTATGCTAATGAGCGCGCGCATACGTGATAGCGATTGGCCAAAATTTCACGGTGGGCGGCAATCACTGAAGAACGAGGGTGCGCCGGCCGCGAGTGCGCACGCTCATTGGCTGCGAGGTTGCGGCACAAGGGAAGCGCTCAAACGGAAAGGGACCGGGCTTCCTCCCCCGCGGTACCGTGCGTGTCCCGGAAGTGACGCACAGCCCGGGCCGGCCGGCCGCCCTGCCCCCGCTTCCTTTCACGCTGTCGCTGCCCGTAGGTGCCTGTGGCTACCGTGCCCTGAAGGCGGCGGCGGCGGCGGCGGCGGCGAGTGATGCCTGGGAAACTCCTCTGGGGGGACATTATGGAGCTGGAGGCACCCTTGGAGGAGTCGGAGAGCCCGAGGAAGGAGAGGCAAAAGGTGAGCCGAAGCCGGGCCGCGCCTCCTTTCGGCCTGCGCCGGCCCGGGTCGGGAGGGAGCCGGCGCTGACGGCCTGTCCGAGCCGGGGCGGCGCAGCCCAGAGCCGCTCGCTCCGAGGCTGAGCCCGCCCCCGTCCCGCGTGCACACCCGCCGCCCGGAGGAGGGCGGCCCCGGCCCCCGCGGCCCGGCCCCCGCGGCCCGCCACCGTTCCGATGGGCGCCCGAATCTCGGACGAGGCTCTCGTCGCGCTGGAGTCTGTGCGTTAAGCTGCGAGGCTGCTCATTTCGCCCTCGTGACCGCCTTAGAAGATGATTCAGAAAACCGTTGCCTTGAGTGTGTGTTGCTGCTCTGAGTTCCGTGGGAAAGTGCCATCTTAAGGTTTACGCCCCTCGGTAACTAGTGTGGAGAGCCGAAGGAAAAGGGGCCTTGGTTGCCAGCATTGGACCGTGATGGAGATGGTGTGAGTTGTGTTATTAATAGCCTTTACTGTCATGTGTTCGCTCAACGCCCTCCACCTGCCATGTGTTATTTTCCAAACCATTGTACTAGGATCTGATCCATGCATCATGCCAGTCCATAGTTGTATCAGCACACGTATTGGTACCCGACTCTGCTTGGCACGAAGGAGTTTAAACCAGAGTACATGAAATGGTACCTGCCCTCAAAGGCCTGTAGAGAGTTGAAGAAACAAAAGACAATTCAACTGGGGAACCTTTGCAAAGTGCTGGAGGGAAAAAATGCACAGGTGCATTTTGCTGGAGACAGTTGATCCAGAGAAAAGAAAATACCCCCGAGGACGATTGAATAGTGGTCCCCAAATATTGGAGGGCTGCCCTTTGGGAAAGCAAGCAAACAAACAAAAATGGCCTGTCATAGCCTCAGAGAACAGAACCAACTTCCTTGCCCCCAACCTTGTCACCAAGATAAACTCGCCATCCAGCCAGCTATTTTCTCATGGCTAAGCCCTTTTTTTTTGGTATTTTTTTGGCATCACTGCCCTCTGGTGGTGGGAGTAGGAGGCCCAGCCTTGCTGCTGGATTTGAACCTCCAACCCAGTGGCCCGCAGTCCCGCTCACAACCACTACGCCACCGGGGCTCAGCCCGCAAAGCCCTTTTTGCATCCAAATCATGTAAATCAAGGAAGGGCCCCATTTTTTTGTATAGAAATTTTCTTCCCATGTGAAGTTCTGTTCTACCTGCTGGCTGTCAGGGAAACGACCACAACTGAAATTTCAATATAGTCTTGCAACTTGGTGGCTTTCATACTATAGATTTCTCCAGAATACTTGATATGGCCCTCTACATGGGAATGATAATGGACAAATTGGAGATTGATTGGCGTTCCAACTAATTCAAATAGTGCGTTTGCATCGTGGGCTGGCTCTTTGAGGAAGATGACTTTCGGTTTCAGTTGGCCAGGGGGCTGGCTCAGTTTGTAGGTTTTAGGAATGTGTGATGTTGAGGGAGGGAACCTGCACCTGTGTTTATTGAAGCCAAGAGTTGGCGTGAAAGAGAGGGGCCAGGGTATGGAAACCAGAGGTGAGCTTTAAGGAGGAGCCACAGCGAGAGAAGGGAGAAGAACCCCTGAAGATGGGAGCTAGGTGAGAGGAGGAGGAGGAAGTACTATACAAAATGACCCTGAAACTAAGGGACTGGAGAGTATCAAGCATCGTGGACCTGGTGCGCAATAATGTATTTCATCACCTTGGGATGTTGCTGGGCTTGGACCGAGAGTTCTGACTGCCTGGCTTCGTCTTCTCCCTGAAGTGTAGGGCCCAGGAGCAATGCAAACCCCAAGGTTGACTATAAATAGACTTTGTTTTTCTATCGAGTGTATTGTTTGGGGAGATGTGGAACAAGATTTGTTAGATCAAAGAATGTAACTGTGTGACTTAATTTCATGTAAAGCTCAGCTTTTACACAATGTACATTGTTCGGCAATCTTTAGAGCAGCTCCTATTTTCTGAATGAGAAAATGAAAAAGTGTGCATTGGTGAAAATGAGGGTGGTGCTTGTGTTTCCATCGCAGACCTCCCCTCAGACTGGGAGCAGCAGATCACAGGCCTTCCGCCTCGGCCGCCTTGGATCTGCCAGCTGCTCGCCAGTAATCGGTCATGCAATCACAGGTCCACCCAGGTACTCCCACTGACCACTGCTGTCTGGTTTTCCTAGTGAACATCTATCTGATCAAGTCAGCCTGCGGTTGTGTTCAGTTTCCAGATCATTTCTTGTGGTTTGAAAATATTAAAACTATGGCCACCAGTGATCATGACATTTTGGCACTAACAGTACATTAATTTTTTTGGGGGGGGCATCACTGCTCTCCGGTGGTGGGAGTAGGAGGCCCAGCCCCACTGCTGGAATTGAACCTCCGTCCCAGTGGGCCACAGTCGCGTGCACAACCACTACGCCACTGGGGCTCAGCCCCAAAAATCTGTTAACTGAATTGAAAAGAAAATTTTAAAAACGGGTTAATTGCCAGGATTATTCACATACTTCTATGGGAGTGTAACATTTGAAGTTTTCTATGAATTATGTTTTGCTTTGATTGGTTTTCTCTAACCTTTTAATGACTGAAATTCAGGGAGAGGAGTGTGGTGTGAAAGCATGGGCTCTTCAAGTCAGACAAAGCTAGACTGGATTTCCAGCACTTCCATCTGCAGGAAATCCCTTTTGGGACGTCACTGAACTTTGACAAATTACTTAACATCTAAGAAATTCTTACTTCCTCATCTGTGAAGTAGCGAAAGTAATAAAGGTTCGCTATCCCTTAACCAAAATCTTGGGGACTAGAAATGTTTTTGAATTCAGAGTTGTGAGGTTTTTGGGTTTTTTTTTAGCAAGGTAACACCCCTGAAAGAGTTTGGAACTGCAGCCTGAAATTAAATGCCTTTATTTTGAATATTCATACTAATGGGGATAAATAAACTATAAATAGTTTCACATTAATTCAGGTCAGATTTTGCCCCCTGGATTCAGGTCACATAAGGTTTTATCTCCAAATAAGTTACAAAAAACTTTCGGTTTTCAGAGCTTTTTGGATATCAGAATTTCGGATAAGGGTTTATGGAATTATACTTCCCTTATAGGGTTGTTATGAAGATTTAAACAAGATAAGCTGAAAACACATTACACAATGCTGGGTAGGTACTCAATAAATAATGATATTTTCTCTTGCAAGTGGTCAATATTTTGTTTGCTTTAAAATTTATAAATAGGGCTTCTTATTTTCTTATATTTTCTAAGGGCTACTATGGGCCTTTCAAAAGGTCATGGGAAAATTCCATTTTTTCCATGAACATTTTGAAGTCCTCTAATTTTTTTTTTCATATTTTAAGGGAGTGATTTTTTTGAAGTCCCCTCATTTTAATATCCTTTTAATGTATGATGGGATTAGGGAGGACCAAGAGTTTAGGTTTTAAGAATGCAAGAAATTAAAAAAGAAAAAGAATTCAAGAAATGGGAGGAGAAAGATAGGTGGGGTGTGCAGTTTGGCATTAAGGGACCAGTTGAGCTTTCTTCCAGTAGGTTGCTGGTTGGGAGTCGTGCTCTACAGGCTTGAAATGAGATCTTGTGACCCACTTGTCACTGCCTTTTGTCTTTTTTACAGACTGATAGAAGGAAGTCAAGGCACCATTATGACTCCGATGAGAAATCAGAAACAAGAGAAAATGGTGTGACAGATGATCTGGATGCTCCAAGGGCCAAAAAAACAAAAATGAAAGAGAAGCTAAATGGAGACACGGAAGAAGGCTTTAATAAACTTTCAGATGAATTCTCTAAATCTCATAAGTCAAGAAGAAAAGATCTGCCTAATGGCAATATTGATGATTATGAAAAAAAATCAAAGCGAGTGTCATCCTTAGACAGTTCCACCCATAAATCAAGTGATACTAAACTAGATGAGGTTGGATGATTTTTGTTCTTCACTTGACAAGCTTTTTAAGATTCAGACTGATTAAATTTTTTAGGCTAATTTAGAATTAAATCTGTAATATTTCCTGCCAAGTGTGGAACAGTCACATCAGAGTGTGTATACGACTGAAATCTGAACCTTTTTTTTTTTTTTGGCATCACTGCCCTCTGGTGGTCGTGGGAGCTACCCAGTGCTGCTCCTGAGAGCCACCGCTGGATTTGAACCACCAAGCCCGCGGCCCACAGTCCCCCACTCAACCACTAGGCCACCCAGGCTCAGCCCAGAATCTGAGCCTTTTAATTAAAAAAAATATATTGTATTGCCTTTTTGTGGGGGAGGAAGCTGATCACATTTAAACCTTTTTCAGCATTTCTTGGTTGCTAGACAGTTATCAATTGCTTTTTGCTGGTCATCTATTTGGATTTTTGGTGGCCATCTATTTGGATTTCTTATGGTTAATTCAGGCTGCTATGCGTGTGTTTTTGTGTGGTGTCCATCCTGTCCCTA
Organism: Nesogale talazaci; assembly: GCA_004026705.1. Classification (NCBI taxonomy): domain Eukaryota; kingdom Metazoa; phylum Chordata; class Mammalia; order Afrosoricida; family Tenrecidae; genus Nesogale; species Nesogale talazaci. The sequence continues at coordinate 15,796 of PVJH01008509.1, read as the reverse complement.
TGTCTGCCCCCCTCCACAATGGATTGAAGTGTGACCTCTTGAAACAGGTCTGTAATTACTTTTATGACTTGCTGTTTAGGCTTTCTTCTTATTTTGTTACAATAGCAACTTCCCGATGTCTTATGACTCACTTGTGTTAAAACTGTTTGCTTTTTTGTAATAAATGAAACATTACAAATGTGATCTGAAGAAATCTATTCTCCTAGGTATTATGTATTGTAGAAGGTACAAAACATACCTAGGATAGAAAATCTAGCCCTGGACTTGTTGCTTGTGCCCAGTTGCTGTTAGGGTAGATGTTTTCTTTTCTTTTTTTTGGCATCACTGCCCCCTGGTGGGAGTAGGAGGCCCAGTCTTGCTCCTGGAGAGCTGCTGCTGGATTTAAACTGCCAAGCCAGTGGGCCGCAGTCCCGCACTCAACCACTAGGCCACCCGTGCTCAGCCAGTAGATGTTTTCTTAAACAGAATTTTTTAAAAGGTGTATTGTAATATTCCCCTAGCAGAGTTTATCTCCTTCTTGTGAGTTTTCAGTGTACTACCTGGATCTTCAGAAAGAAAACAACATTTGTGTTTTTGATATTTATTCTTTTCAGGCTTTAAATTGGATAATTGTTCATTCAAATGCATTTAAGCTTTGTTAAATGCATTGGGAAAAGTTGAGTATTTGCCTTACAAAGGCGTGGTTTTTTTTCTTCTTTGTAAGTTTGATGTCTATAAGGAAACACACTTGTAGAAAGTTTAGCTGAATGAAGTGCTCCAAATCTAGATGAGTAGTAGTAAAATATACAGGCTGCTTCTTGCCCAGCTGCTTGGTATAATTCTCTGTTAATCATTTTGTCTAGCTTATTATAGAGGCTTTAGCACTTTTACTTTAGGAATCTATCTAAAAGTGATAAGCACAAATGTGTAGAGATTCAGAATAAGTACTGACTTTGTTGATTATAGCCCCCAAAGTAAAGGATCTACTGTAAATTTCTGGCAGTAGATAATTAGCTTAATAAAATATCCTATGTGCACGCATAGGAAATGTTAAAAAGCTGTTCCATGTCTTTTTGCTAAATTAAAAAGGCAGATGACAAAATTACATATAAAGAATGATTTTTTTTACCTATATGTTCAGAGAGGATTAGATAAATATGTTTCAAATGTGGTTTTAGTTGACTAAATTATAGACATTTTAAAAAATGGCATTTATCTTTAGTATCTAAAATTTCCAATTTGAAAATGTATTACATTTGTTATGAGCATGTCTTATTTTATTACTGTTATTTTTTGAGCATCACTGCCCTCTGGTGGTGGGAGTAGGAGGCCCAGCCTTTGCTCCTATGGAGCTGAAATTGAACCTCCATCCCAGTGGGCCGCAGTCCTGTGAACAACCACTATGCCACTAGGGCTCAGCCCAGCATGTCTTTTTTTTTGGGGGTGGGGGGGCATCACTGCTCTCCGGTGGTGGGAGTAGGAGGCCCAGCCCCACTGCTGGAATTGAACCTCCGTCCCAGTGGGCCGGGCCGCAGTTCCGTGCACAACCACTACGCCACCGGGGCTCAGCCCCAGCATGTCTTATTTTAACATTAAAATATAATAAGTAGCATTGAGGTTTGTTTAAGTAACTTATAATTTGGGGTCTGAACCCCGGTGGCGTAAGTGATTGAGTGCGGAACTGTGGCCCGTGGGCTTGGCGGTTCAAATCCAGCTGCGGCACTCAGGTGCAGCATTGGGTAGCGCCCACGACCACCAGAAGCAGTGATGCCCCCCCCCCCCCAAAAATAAGTTATAATTTGAATTTTGATATTATGTCTTTTATCTAGTCTCCAGTTTGCAAAACCTTACTGTTATTTTTGGGCTACTTGCCTTTGGCATATGAGTAATAATTTTATTTATGAGTAATAATTTTTTTTTTTTTTTGTGGGCATCACTGCCTCTGGTGGTCGTGGGTGCTACCCAGTGCCATTCCTGAGAGCCGACGCTGGATTTGAACCGCCAAGCCCGTGGGCTGCAGTTACGCACTCAACCACTTACGCCACCGGGGCTCAGCCCTATGAGTAATAAATTTTAATGAGCAGACAGATAGAGATATTTTGTCCCTATTTTCAAAGGACACTGACTAGTACTCAAAAATTTTCAGTATATGTTAAATGATAATGTCATGCTAACCTATATCCATCTGTAAGAACTTTTCCGTGCATTAGTGAGATCTAAGCCATAGAAAAATTCTTTTTTTTTGTTTTGTTTTGTTTTTTGTTTTTTTGGGGCATCACTGCTCTCCGGTGGTGGGAGTAGGAGGACCAGCCCCACTGCTGGAATTGAACCTCCGTCCCAGTGGGCCGCAGTCCCGCACACAATCACTACGCCACTGGGGCTCAGTCCCATAGAAAAATTCTTAACAAATAGTTTTGAAAATGTTTAGTTTCTTCATTGTATCATTCCTTTTAGGTCTGGGTGATTGACTAGCCTGTGCTCTAACCCTTACACTTGATATTACTATATATACTTGAGTATAAGCCAATATGAATATCAGCCATGGCACCTAATTTTACCACAAAAACTGCATTGAAAATGTGCTGAAAAACTCGGCTTATACACGAGTAAATATGGTATCTTTATTTGGAAATGTGGTTAGCTTTTTTTGGTTATCTTAAGCAATTACATATATTTTGATTTAACCATTAGGTTTATTTTTAAAGAAATTTTTATGTGTGAATTACACATTAAAAAGAATATATGAAAATGTATAACCTTGATATTTAAAGGGATACTTTGAAGTACATCTTTTTTTTTTTATGCAAAGGGGAAGAAATTTATTGGAGTGCATATAGGAAGCCCTAGAGGGACCCAGCATACCTTCCTGTATAGGCATGCCCAGGCAAAGAGTCACACCATTCACTGTACCCCGAGTCCCAGAGCTGAACCCCAAAGCCCCAGAACTGACTGGGGCTATGGGAGAAATACATCTTCTATCTAAGTCAGTCTTTACAATATTTTTTAGTACAAACTAAAATACAAAGGGAATGACTAAACGATTTAAAATACATGGTCAGATATAGACTGTATTATTTAGAAATTTTGTTTCATTTTCATAGGCCCTAACACGTGAACAGAAGGAAGGAGCCTTCTCCAATTTCCCTATTTCTGAAGAGACTATTAAGCTTCTGAAAGGTATTCTGAATTTTAATGGCTATATAACTGGAAATATTCTGTTAAATTTCATAAACCTGTGCCTAGTAGAATAGAAAGTATAAATGGCATGGAGAAATGGCTTTTGTTTGATTACAGTAATTTCTACATCATCCTTGTCAGTATTCTGACCCCTTTTGAACCTTAGGAGTTACATGTATGTGTCAGAAGTTCACACCAAAGATTTCATGATTCCCTTTGAGATAGGGGTAACTGTAAATGCCACTTAAGAAGACCTAGAAGAATCAGAATTGTTATTTTCTTTTTTTTTTTTGGGGGGGGGGGCATCACTACTCTCCGGTGGTGGGAGTAGGAGGCCCAGTCCCACCAGAATTGTTATTTTCAAGCATGCTTTAAAAAAAAAGTTTAAATAAAAGTTAAATAAATAACTTAATGAAATTTCATTTTACAGGTCGAGGGGTGACATATCTCTTTCCCATTCAAGTTAAGACCTTTGATCCCGTCTATGAAGGAAAAGATTTAATTGCTCAGGCACGAACAGGAACTGGAAAGACATTCTCTTTTGCCATCCCCTTGGTTGAAAGACTCCAAAGAAATCAAGAGACAATTAAAAAAAGCCGCTCACCAAAGGTAACTATTATTCTAACAGGTTAGAGCAGTGGTTCTCAACCTGTGGGGCACAGCCCCATGGCGGTCAAACGACCCCTTCACAGGGGCTGCCTGATTCATAACAGTAGCAAAATTACAGTTATGAAATAAAACTAAAGATAACTTTATGATTGGGGGGTCACCACAATATGAGGGGAACCGTATTAAAAGGGTTGCGGTATTAGGAAGGTTGAGAACCACTGGATTAGAGGGAAGGTAGTTGTCTTAAGTTTAAGTGTCTCCAACATCGAAAGTTAGCATTTAGGCTGGCAAAAGGTAAAAATTTGAATAAGAATTTGTTAACTTTAGAATAAAGAAATTTCAAGCAACGCTAAATTGAAGTAATTATTGCAAATGAATGTGGGCCCACATACATAATTGTATTTCGAAGCCAGCATATATTATTTTATGATAGTTAATTTATTTGGCAGTCTACTTGTTTCAAGGAATAATTTGTTATAAATATTTATTATTTTAGTCCTTTAGTAAATACTCAGTTTTTGGGTTTTTTTGTGGCATCACTGCCCTGGTGGGAGTAGGAAGCCCAGCCTTGCTCTCGGAGAGCTGCTGATGGATTTGAATCAGTGGACTGCAGTCCTGCACATAACCACTAGGCCACCAGGGCTCAGCCTATTCAGTATATCTTTAGGAAAATCCTTTGTTTTTCAGCAGTGCTATAAAATGGTACTCATTTACTTGGGTATTTGATAAGTGTTCAAAATTTAATAAATATTCAAATATTTCACTGATAGACTTTTAAGAATAGTATTAATAGAAATGAAATAGCTGATTTCTATATTATTAGTATGTTAATCTATGACCCATTTACAATTAATAAGAAATGTGGGGCTGAGTCCCGGTGGCGAAGTGGTTGTGCGCGGGACTGCAGCCCATTGTCAGAGGTTCAATTCCAGCAGTGGGGCTGGGCCTCCTACTCCCACCACCGGAGAGCAGTGATGCCCCCCTCCCCCCCCCCCCCCCCCCAAAAAAAAAAAAAAAGAAAAAGAAATGTGTGGAATCTAGTTATATTTTGGCTTACCCTAAAATTTGATCCTTTTAGAACCTGTATGCAGTTCAAGGTTTATAAAATATTCATCTCTTTATATTAAGATAGGCAAAGGTTCATGAGGGTGGGAGGACTGGCTAGAGTGGAAAAAAGAGGAACCCAAGTAGAAAGCAAATGTTTCGAAAATGATGATGGCAACAAATACGCAAATGTAACTGATACAGTTGATGTATGGATTGTTATCAGAGCTGTAAGAACGCTACCAAAATAATTTAATTTTGGGGGGGGGGGCATCACTGCTCTCCGGTGGTGGGAGTAGGAGGCCCAGTCCCACTGCTGGAATTGAACCTCCGTCCAGTGGGCCACAGTCCTGCACATAACCACTATGCCACCGTGGCTAAGCCCCAAAATAATTTTTTTTGGGGGGGATATCACTGCCCTCAGGTGGTGGGAGTAGGAGGCCCAGTCTTTGCTCCATGGAGCTGGAACTGAACCTCCATCCCAGTGGGCTGCAGTCCTGCGCACAACCACTACACCACCGGGCCTCAGCCCCCCCAAAATAATTTTTAAAGGGAAGAATTATCATTAAGATTTTAACAGATCTGTGACTAAAGCAAATTTATTCTTTGAAAGATTTCCAGCAATGCCTTTGAGAATGGGAGCTCAAGGGCACAACATTGTTTTTCTGGATCTTGCCAGATTTCTGTCTTGGCAGGGCGTACTCTTTCTATTTTTCTTTTTTGTTTTTGGGACATCACTGCCCTCTGGTGGTAGGAGTAGGAAGCCCAGCGTTGCTGCTGGATTTGAATCTCCAACCCAGTGGGCCGCAGTCCTGCGCACAACCACTACGCCACTGGGGCTCAGCCCTCTTTCTATTTTTTTTTATTGCTCATTTTAGTGAGAAATATTTGGAGTTTCCTTCTTTGATGGATTTCAGCCTTGGGTAAGTTGTGATATAAAAGTAAATTCAAAGATAAGAATGTAATTAAATCATAACGGATTAGATAAGCCATTCCAGATGAGGCTGGCCATCTTAGTTTTTAGGGCTTTTTTTTGGCATCACTGCTCTCTGGTGGTGGGAGTAGGAGGCCCAGCCCCACTGCTGGAATTGAACCTCCGTCCCAGTGGGCCGCAGTCCCGCGCACAACCACTACGCCACCGGGGCTCAGCCCAGGGCATACTCTTTTTGAAGAGTTTTATTCCTGCTGTGAAATTAGCAAAGATTAAAAATAACAGAAGCTGAATACAATGGAATCTCAGCACCACCTTAAAAAGCTGTTGTCTTAGGAAGATGTCACCGAGGATTCCTGCCTCACAAATTCTGCTTGCTTCTGAGTAAGGTCTTTCATTTCTAAAACTCTGGAAGACCCAAAACAAATAAACAAAAAAATATGTTGTTGAGAAAGAGGGGGCTCTGGACAGAGATCTAAAGCCCATCTGCTGACAATGGGATAACCCCTCCCAGAGGGGTCATGGGAAGGGAAAGGATGAGTCAATCAGGGTGCTGTAAACGCATGATACTTCTCTGGTTCCTTGAGGCTTCCTCACCCCCCACTATCATGATCCCAGTACTGCCTTTCACTGCAGGCTACACTGGAACATGGGCATAGGGACAGCTAAGAGATAAGAACCCACTTCACATGGATCCAGGAACTGGAATGGAAGTAGCAATATCACAGGGCAGGGGGAGGATGGAGGGCCAGTCACAATGATTCACACATACCTCACACACACACACTCAGAAACTGCGGGAGACAGCTGTCGGTGTATGGTAAGAAAATAATAATAATTTATCAAGGGGTCATGAGTGTGGTGTGGAGAGGGAGGGAAAAAACTGATACCATGGGCTTGCTTAATAGAAAGTAAATGTCTAGAAAATGATGACAGCACATGTACAAAGATGCTTGATAAAAATGATGTATGGATTGTTATAAAGTCTATAAGAAACCCCAATAAAATGATCTTTTAGAAAAAGTACATGGGAAAAAAGTACACGGAAAATTCCATTATCTTTTTATTCCATTTTTCCAGGAAGTTTTTTGAAGCCCCTTCATATGTATGTATCTTAGCTTTAATTTTCCTAATGACCACTGAGGGTGAACATATTCTCATATATTCAGTGGCTGTTTGGACACCCTCTTCATTAAGTCCTCTGACATGTAATGTGTGTGCCTTATTCTAGAAATTTTTATTTTTCGTGAGCTGTTGGTATTGATTATGCTTGCTAAAAGCCATTAAATTCCAGCCTCTAGGAAAAAAAAGAACCCCTCTGTCTGTTCATTCATAAAATTGGGATAATGCCAACTTTTAAGATTTTTGTGAAGATTAAATCAGATAATTCATGGAAACCATGTAGTTTGCAGAGTAAATATTCAGTCATTTAACAAATGTTTTTGGTATCTTGTTAAAGTGCCACACCTTGAAGTGCAAGGAGTATGCTAACCAAAACTGAAATAAATTTCTCTGTGGAGTTTATATATTTTAGTTGATGACACATACAGCAAGCAAATAGATGAAATGTAAATATTTTAGGTGATATAAGTGCTAAGGAGAAAAAAAAAGTAAAAAGGGATTGACCCCATCTGTCTCCCCTGGAGTCCCATGGTCGGATCCCATTGGCAGTGGCTGCAATGGTCAAGAGGGTCACTCCTGCAGTTCCCCACCCCTTCCTGGGGCCTGAGCTCATGTCCCACTAGATGCCAAACCTGTGCTTCTGTGTCTGCCCACCGGGCTGGCAGTAGAACTTACCTTCCACTACCTTTGTGACCTCAGAGTTCGGTGTATTCCTTTTGGCCAAGTGCTGAGCACAGTCAGGGACTTTGACAGGATAGCTTTAGTCCTTCCTTCTACCACAAAGGCAATGAATATTTGCCCAATGAAAGCAAAAATTATTTATTAAAGAAAAAATTTAAGAAGGATAGGGGGAATATCAAAAAGAAATAGGAATCTCACCAAGAAAGTGCCTTGGAAAGAGACCTGAAGGATCATGTAATGATTGGCTGGTGCAGACAGTTAACGTGCATGAATGGTAACTAAATGGTTGGAGGTTCAAGTGCCAAAGGACAGCTTGACATTCTATTTCCAAAAAGCCACCAAAAGCCTGTAGAACACTGTTCTGTTCTCATACACATAGTGAACAAAAAAAATAAATCAGAATTACACAGTGGCCTCTACTTTTTGTGCTTGTTAGTCATATGTGAGCTTCATCTTTAAACTGTTAAACATCATTGATGGTGAGTTTTCCTAGTTGAAGGCACTTTAAAATTGTTTTCTCAATTTGAATTCTGAAATCTGGAAAATTACCTTCTTTTTGAAAAATCTCTTGTTCAGGTACTTGTTTTGGCTCCAACAAGGGAACTGGCAAACCAAGTAGCCAAAGACTTCAAAGATATAACTAGGAAACTCAGTGTGGCGTGTTTTTATGGCGGAACATCCTATCAAAGCCAAAGTGAGTAAATATGTATGTGAGAGTAGCCCAGAGATGTATTTGCTTCTTAAATATAAAGAAGTGACAACAGTGTTGATTTGATTTTTACTCAATGATTAACATTTCTCTCCTCACAGTTAGTCATATTCGAAATGGTATTGACATCTTGGTTGGGACCCCTGGTCGAATCAAAGACCACCTGCAGAGCGGCCGATTGGATCTGTCGAAACTGCGTCATGTCGTCCTTGATGAAGTGGATCAAATGTTAGATTTAGGTTTTGCTGAGCAAGTTGAAGACATTATCCATGAGTCCTACAAAACTGGTATATCAATTCAGAATAAACCTGAGTGGTTTTCCATTAAAGTTGGAGATTTTACTTTTTAGTTTTAATACATTGTCTCCTAGTGTTTCTAACAGAACTAATATTATTTACTGATTATTTTCTTAGTGAACAAAGTATTTTCTTAGTGAACAAAAAAGGATAGCATATTTTAGCTGTTTTCTGAGATTTCTCTGCTTTTCTCTATGCATTATCCTTTTTATAGCCGTTAGATTTATTAACTCACTTTACTGACTTCTTTGCTCATTATTCCTTCATAAATTCTTACCTTCCTCCTGATTCAGTTTTCTATATTTTATCCCCTAATTTTGAAATTGAGATCTATAATAATTCTAATGAAATCTACATGTTCAGAATTGACCCCAAGTTTTTGATTATTTTTATTATTTCTTTGAAATTGAGGGGAATTTAAAGAGGTGGCTACATCGTGGGATAATCAAAAAGTGTTTGAATTCTTTTTGTTTATTTAAGATTCTGAAGACAATCCTCAGACTTTACTTTTTTCTGCAACTTGCCCACAGTGGGTATACAAAGTTGCAAAAAAATACATGAAATCCAGATATGAACAGGTTGACCTTGTTGGAAAAATGACTCAAAAGGCTGCAACTACTGTGGAAGTAAGTAGTTTTCCAGTATGAGAGATTTTCGCGTTTAGTTGGTAATTACTTCTAAGGTTTGTGAAGCTAAACCTAAGTTTGGGGTGTTTAAATGAATTTTGGAATGTCTTTTTAGCTTTAGTTAAGTTACCTATGTATGAAATAAAAAGAACAGAATAGAATAAATTGGGGATAAAAGCAAAGTGTGCAGACTGGCTAAGTCTGACTAGACCTACATGTGCAGCCATAGAGGCTGACTTACAACTCTTCTGAATGAGAGGAAGGGAGCCCCTGACGTGGGTCGGGAAAGGATTCTGTTGGATAACTTGTTATAACCCAAGTGAGGGAAGAAGTCAGGTACTCTCATACTCTATAACAGGAATTCCAGAAAGACGGAAAAGCTCAAATCTCTAAAGCAAATGTGGATAAATATTTGTTTGATTTTTAGGAAAGAGAAGGTCTTTCTAAGTAAAGCCAGGAGAAAAAAGCCTTAAGAGAAAAGGTTGATAGGTTTTGGGGTTTTTTTTTTTTTTTGGCATCATTGCCCTCAATGGTATTGGGAGCGCTGCTTCTGAGAGTCGCTGCTGGATTTGAACCGCCAAGCCCACAGGCCGCAGTCCCGCACTCAACCACTTATGCCACTCAGCCCGATAGGTTTAACACTATGAAAAATGTAGTCAATTGGGTGTTAAAGACTTAAAATACAGCTGTGTAGTATTGCCCTTTTTAAAAAAATAGATGGACATATAAAGGGAGTTCAAAAATTCCATTACCTCTTATTTCCATTTTTCCATGAACTTTTTGATGTATCCTCATATGTTATATAGGAAAAATTGAAGGTTTAATGAGCAATGATATAATTTATGGATATAATGCAATGATTTAAAAAGGGATAGAAGTGTAAGTTACAGAGTAATGTGCAGAATCATACTTTTGTTAAAAATAAAATGTTAAGTGAGCGTTAAATGAAGACCGAAAATCAGAGAAGTTGCTATTTTCCTTTTTTTTGGGGGGGAGGGGCATCACTGCCCTCAGGTGGTGGGAGTAGGAGGCCCAGTCTTTGCTCCGTGGAGCTGGAATCGAACCTCCATCCCAGTGGGCCATAGTCCCACGCACAACCACTCCGCCACCGGGGCTCAGCCCCTATTTTCCTTAATTACAGAATGCTCTCCATTCCATGAATCTATAACAATCGTTTAGTTTTTGATTTTTTGATTAACGTTCGGTATTCCTGTAAGTAGATATGCAATCCTGAACTCCAACACTAACCTAACTGTACTGAGTCAGTCCCAATTCACGCTGACCCTTCTGGTCAGAGTAGAACTGCCCCACGGGATTTCCCAAATGGTAAATCTCTGCAGAAGTAGAAAGCCTCATCTTTTAATTAAAAGATATTTTTTTCATCTTGTAATTAAACATTTTTTTTCATCTTTTTCTGAAATATGTGAAATGAGTTGGAGAATAAATGCCAAATTTATAATGATTACTTCTGAGAAGGAAGTGGGGGGATGGTTTTAGTGAGAGATGTTCAGAGGAAGCTTTGGGTTTTTTGGAATGGTTGAAAAGTTCCCAAGTAAAAGTGTAAAATGTTTCGACGTAAGAAGGTATACTTGGGACCTTTCCAAGATAGAAAAATAGGATATTATTTGGAACCAGATGTGTACTTATCACCAGGTAATAGTAATTGCATTGTCTATCCCTCCCCATAAGATCCCTGGTGACTTTGCAGGCCGGGGATCAGGCTGTTGGACTGTTAGCTTCAAGGTCAGGTGTCAAACCCACCAGCCACTGCGTGGGAGAAAGATGAGACTATTTGCTCCCATAAAGATTTACAGTCTTTAAAAAAAAAAAAAAAAAAAGATGTGCAGGGCTGAGCCCCGGTGGCGTAGTGGTTGTGCACGGGACTGCGGCCCACTGGGATGGAGGTTCAATTCCAGCAGTGGGACTGGGCCTCCTACTCCCACCACTGGAGAGCAGTGATGCCTCCCCCCCCCCCCCCCCCCAAAAAAAAAAAAAAAAAAAAGATGTGCAGTCTTGGAAGCCTTCAGGAGCATTTCTTCCCATTCCTGTATGGTTTTTATGGTTGGAATTTACTCAGTTGCAGTGACTTTTAATGGATATAACCCCATACATTCCTGATCGCAGTCATCTTTTTATCTCACATGACTGCATCTCTAAAAGCATAGGGCTTATAATATACCAAACAAAAACTGCAAGGTCATTATTACGGGAGGGAAAGAACTAAGTCCTTCATCTGGCCCAGTAGCTAATTTGCATCGAGGTAGAGTGAGTGGTGGCTTATGTTAGCTGCTCACAGTCAGGTCCGTGGCTCATAGGGAGAAGGATGAGGGTTTCTAGTCCTGAAAGATGGACTGTTTTGGAAACCCACAGGTACCGTTCTGTTCAGTGCTGTAGCATCACTCTGAGTTGGAATCATTTCTGTGACATTGAGTTTTCTTTCTTGTTTTTTTTTTTTGGGGGGGGCGCATCACTGCCCGCTGGTGGGAGTAAGAGGTCCAGCCTTTGCTCCTGTGAGCTGGAATTGAACCTCCACCCCAGTGGGCCACAGTCCCGCGCACAACCACTATGTCACCAGGGCTCAGCCATCTTTCTTGTTTTTGATGTGCATAATACGCTGTTGTCTTTTTTTTCTTAAGTTTGCTTTAATTTGAATCTTAATAAGGTCCTTATGTTGTCTCTGATTGATATATAGCTTAGTATTTTTTTTGGGGGGGGGGCATCACTGCTCTCCGGTGGTGGGAGTAGGAGGCCCAGCCCCACTGCTGGAATTGAACCTCCGTCCCAGTGGGCCGCAGTCCCGCGCACAACCACTTACGCCACCAGGGCTCAGCCCTGAGAGGCTTTTTTTATCATAGGGTATTAGAAGGGTAGTATAAGTTGGGAGATAAGTGAGAATTTGTTATTGGTGGTATAGTTGAGTTTCAGGCTGATCCCCGGTGGTATAGTGGTTGAGTGTGGGACTGTAGCCCACAGGGTTGACAGTTCAAATCCAGCAGCAGCTCTCCAGGAGCAAGGCTAGGCCTCCTCCTCCCACCAGGACAGTGATGCCACAAACAAAAACAAACACTTGAGTTTCAATTTTTGTGTCTTTTTCTATATATTCTATAGTATATCTTGATTTAAAAAATAATCTTTTCTGAACCCTGGTAGCATAGTGGTTGTGTGTGGGACTGCGGCCCACTGGGATGGAGTTTCAATTCCAGCTCCACAGGAGCAAAGGGTGGGCCTCCTACTCCCACCACCAGAGGACAATGATGCCTAAAAATAAATAAATAAATAGGGGCTGAGCCCCAGTGGTATAGTGGTTGTGCGCGGGACTGCAGCCCACTGGGTTGGAGGTTCAAGTCCAGCAGCAAGCTTGGGCCTCCTACTCCCACCAACAGAGGGCAGTGATGCCCTCCCCACAAACAAAAATAAACAAAAACAAGCAAACAATAAATAAATAATTTTAAAAATTTTAAAAAAGTAATCTTATTTGGTTGAGCCCCAGTGGTGTAATGCTTGTGCGTGGGACTGCAGCCCACTGGGTTGGAGGATCAAATCCAGCAATAGCTCTCCAGGAGCAAGGCTGGGCCTCCTACTTTCACTACCAGAGGGCAGTGATACCCCCCAAAAATAATAATAATCTTATCAAAAACAATCTTATCAAGTCATAATGTATGTTAAAATGTACAATTTTAAGTTTTCTCAATATTTTATCATGAAAAATGTAAAACATTCAGCAAACTTAAAAGAATTTCCTGGTAAACATCGCTTATTTGTCCAACATTAATAGACGCTATCATTAACATTTTACTATATTTATGATATATCAACTGGTCCTTTTATGCATTTCAAAGTAATTTGCAGAAGTCAGCATACTCCCCCATAAGTGTTTTTGAATGGATAGCATAATCTGGAGCTTAGTATATGCACATTTTAAAAATCTTGTTTATTTTTTTAATAATTTTTTTGGGGGGAGGGGCATCACTGCTCTCCGGTGGTGGGAGTAGGAGGCCCAGCCCCACTGCTGGAATTGAACGTCCGTCCCAGTGGGCCACAGTCCCGCGTACAACCACTACACCACCGGGGCTCAGCCCCTATTTTTTTTAATAATTTTGAAAATAGTTAAGACTGTGATAAAATTAACCAGTTTAGTGTAATTCAGTACCATTGACTGTATTTGCAATGTTATATAGTTAACCCTTGGGCTGAGCCCCGGTGGCGTAGTAGTTGTGCGTGGGACTGCGGCCCACTGGGACGGAGGTTCAATTCCAGCAGTGGGGCTGGGCCTCCTACTCCCACCACCGGAGAGCAGTGATGCCCCCCCCCAAAAAAAAATAGTTATCCCTTATGTTTTATTCCAAAACATTTTCTTTGTCCCAGATGAAAACCAGTATTCAGTAAAGAGTTACTCCCCATGGCCCCTGGCAACCACTAATCTGGTTTCTGTTGTGAATTTGCCTATTCTGGTTATGTTATATAATTGAAATCTTTAGTATCTAGCATTTTTTTACTTAGTGTCACATTTCTCAGGTTCTTTTCTGTATTATTTACAGGTTTTTGAAGGAATTTTCTTAGAATTAAATGCTAGCTCTTAAGTACATATTTGCTACCTTTTTACAGATTTCTGCATGAGTATAACCCAAATCCCTGGAAGCATATATAATATTGCAACTGTTCCAGAAAATTCCTTATGCTCCTTCTAGAGGCAACCATTGCTCTGATTGCTTTCTCTCAACATAGATTAGTTGTGCATGTTCTAAAGCCTCATATAAGTGAAATCATACTGTACGCACTCTTATGTTAGGATGGTTCTTTTTGATTGCTGAGTACTCTCCTTTGTTTAAGGAATCCTTATGACACAGTATGTCACGCAGTTGGACTCTGCCCTGGAGGGTGTTTAAAGGAGCCCTGGTGGCACTCTCTGGGAGGGTTGGACTGCTCATGATGCGAAGGTCGTCTGTCCAAACTTGCCCATCTGTCACTCAGCAAGGGAAAGATGAGATTTTCTGTGTCTGTACTGGTAGCCTCAGAAACCCTGTAGAGGATTGCTCGGAATCAGAATGGACTGAATGACAGGGGGTAGGGATACTGTCTGAATACACTGTAATTATCCTTTCATGTACTGAGAAGCATTGTGACGTTGCCTTGTAATTGGAGATAGGGAGAGTTGCTGTCATATAATCTACCAGGAGGGTCAATGTAAAGAAAAAGTATTTTAAAGATACTTTATTGAGATATATGTTTGATATTTTCTTTCTTTAAAGCATTTGGCCATCCAGTGCCATTGGTCTCAGAGACCAGCAGTTATTGGCGATGTCCTTCAAGTCTATAGTGGATCCGAAGGGAGGGCTATAATTTTCTGTGAAACGAAGAAGAATGTAACTGAAATGGCCATGAATCCACACATAAAACAGGTAATTCTTTGTTACTCTTTCTTTCTTAGACCTTATAGGGATGAATCACTGAGCAAAAATTCTACTGTCTTCTGTGGACCTGGTGTAAAAGTCATTCTCAGAATTCTACTTTAGAAGCTGTTGTAGCCAAGCTCAATAACATGTTAAACCAGGATTAAATTCCACTAATTTTCATCAGTTACTTTTTTTGGGGGGGTGGGGGGGGGCATCACTGTTCTCCGGTGGTGGGAGTAGGAGGCCCAGCCCCACTGCTGGAATTGAACCTCCGTCCCAGTGGGCCGCAGTCCCACGCACAACCACTACGCCACCGGGGCTCAGCCCTACATCAGTTACTTTTTAAAGACTTAGAAAATATGATCTTGAAAATATAAAGATTAAAACAATAAGATTCTTGGATATGAGTGGGTAATATGGATGATATTTTAGAGTCTGTTAGAAAAAGAATCACTAATACTTCTTAAATGAGTTGATCTCAATGTTACATATATGTATCTATTTAAATATATGTAATAAGCATTTTCAAACACAAAATTTCAAACATGAACAAAATAGTGCTATAAACCCTTATGTATTCATCTTCCAACTCCAGCATTTATTAACATGTTATTTATTTGTTTTGCTTTGTTTTTTTTGGGGGGGGCATCACTTCCTCTTGTGGTGGGAGTAGGAGGTCCAGCCTTTGCGCCTGTGGAGCTGGAATCGAACCTCCATCCCAGTGGGCCGCAGTCCCGCGCACAACCACTTCGCCACTGGGGCTCAGCCCCAACATGTTATTTATTAACACGTTATTTCAATATGTATCTCAAAAAGAAAAGGTCAGTTTTTGAAAATCCACAATCGAGTTATCACATCTAAAAAATTTATAGTTAACATTTTAAAGTAATCATTTGGTGTTTACTTGGTGATTTCAAAAATAATGGTTTCGGGGCTGAGCCCCGGTGGCGTAGTGGTTGTGCACCGGACTGCAGCCCACTAGGTTGGAGGGTCAAATCCAGCAGCAAGACTGCGCCTCCTACTCCCAAATCAGAGAGCAGTGATGCCCCCAAAACAAAAAAATTTTAAAAGTACATTAAAAAATATATTGGTTTCTTGTTTTCTTTTGAATCTGTATCCTATTATGGGTCTTATATTATGTGATTTTATTACTAAGTCTGTTATATGGATTTTTTTCTTTAATGGATTTTTTTAATCTCATATATATATATATATATATATATATATAT
>PVJH01008508.1:0-84808 GCA_004026705.1 Nesogale talazaci | reverse complement strand
CTATACAGTTGGTCAGAGATCCAGGGAAAGGGGAGGCAATAGAACCAAACCGAGGGATATACATGTTGGATACAGCACAGCAAGGGAGGACAAAATGGGGAGAGAGAAAAAGGAGGTTTGAAAGTAAAAGGTTAACAGTGGGAGCAGGGCACTAACCCAGGGGGAGAGTATGGGTCTTGTCTCCACAGAAGCTGAAGCAGTCATGCAGATCCTATCACACAACACCCAACCGTGAGGATGCCGGTGGAAGGAGACATGAAAAGAGAGAGCTACAGGGCTGGCCATAACCAGACCTAGACTGATTCCCTCAATGTAAGTTGATGTGGCAGAGAACAGGTTGTGGAGAGTGAGCAGCATGCCACCCCGGCACGGAGACAGGTGGAAATGGAGGAAGAGGAGAGACTGTCCGGTCCCCATGCTGTCCGGATTCCTGCCCACGATTCTCAAAAGACTATGTTCCTTTGGGGACCTAAGTCACAGGGTGTACTGGGCAAACAACAACAGGGCCTGTCACACTGTCTTCATATAGAAAGCGACAAAGGACATTTCTGGAGACACACAGCAGGGAAGCAAGGTGGTCTGAGTCCCCAAAATAGTCCAAATCAAGAAGGGATCACTCCTGGCTGGATAGTCTGGTGGAGAGAACAACTGAACCAATGGTTCATAACAGCAGTGGGGGAAGAGGAGCAGGAAGGGGATTATGGACAGACTCAAAGATGGGGGGAACAACCAGTGGTCCACAATTGGTGGCGGAGAGAGTGGAGGAGGACTAATAGGGCCAAAGTAAGTGTAATTTAACAGAGAGGAAGTTATGAAACTCAAATGAAGACTGACCACAAAAGAAGGACAGGAGGAAGGCAGAAGGAAATAGAAGAAGGAACGAGAAGGAAAAGAGCACGTGTAGAGGTCTAAACACAGGCATCTATGTATGTAAAAATAATTATCTATGAAAAGGTGGGAATAAATTCGGGAACATATAGTTATAGGCTTAGTACTAAGGCAGCAGCTGGACCTTGGGCCCCCACCCAGTCACTCCCTCAATGCAAGAACACTTTTTTCTTTGAATCTGGCCATGATGCTCACCAGCCCAATATGATCACTGAAGTCAAATAGGTGCATAAGCAAATGTGATGAACAAAACGAATGGCACCCAGATATCAGATATCAAAAGATACACAGACTGGGGTCTCAAAGCCTGAAGATAAACAGCCAACTAGCCGAGAAGTACCCAAGTCCACATGGAAGAAGCACACCAGTCAGTGTGGCCGAGAGGAGTCAAAAGGATCAGGTCTCAGGCATCAAACAGGAAAAACAAACATATTACTGTGTACACACTTTCCTAAAATGATTACTGAGGACAAGTGGGGACAGGAGAAAGAGTGGTGATGATGACTAATGGTACCTGGCTATCAAGACATAATGCTTGAGGCCTCAAAGGCTTAAGGATGAGGAAACAGTGCAACAAGGCCTACCATAGAAGAAGCCTGTGTGACCATGAGGAGTGGAAAGAACTAGGCTATCAGACATCAAAGAACAAAAAGCATAGCATTATGTGCCCACCCTCCTGTCATAATCACTGAGAACAAAGGGTGCAGAGGTAGACAGAGCCAAGGAAATTGATGACGCCCAGCCACCAAACGATAAAGTAACTGGGATCTTAAAGGCTTGAAGGTGAAAAAGTGGCCATCCAGCACAGAAACAGCAAAGTCCACATAGAAGAAGCTCACCAACCTGTGTGATCATGAGGGGTCGAAGGGAGCAGACATCAAACATCAAAGAGCAAGGATTAAATCAGTAAGAATGAGGAGGAGAGCAGGGTGGGGACCCAAAGCTCACTTGTGGGCAATTGGATACCCCCTTACAGGGGAGTCATGGGGAGAGATGGGTCAGTCAAGGGGCAGTGAGGTAGCAATGAAGCATAAAACTTGCCTCTATTTCCTGAAGGTTTCCTCCCCCCAACCACTACAGTCCCAACTCTGTCCTGCAGTTCCAGCTGGACTGGAGGAGGTGCACTGGCGGAGATGGGAGCTGGAAACACAGAGAACTCGGTGGATGAACTCCTCAGGGTCATTGATGGGAGTGGAGTTGCCATATAGGTGGAGGGAGGGTGGGGTGAAGAGAGGAAGGCAGCAATGGGGATCTGAAAACTGCCTCCTATCTGGGGGACGGATGTAGAGATGAGTGAGCAGGGTGGGATATCGGGCAGTGTAAGATATGACAAAACAATAATGATTGCAGAGTAATGAAGACTGGGCAGGAGGGGGGAAAGGTTAGAGGGGGAAGGAAGAGAGGCTCATATCAAGGGCCTAAGTGGAAAGGCAGATGTTGGGAGAATGTTGATGAGGGCAGGCAAGTGGGAGTGCTAAGCACAGTACATGTAACTATCTATTAAACTATGTATGATGAAAAGCGATGTGTGAGGCCCCACTAAAATGATCAAATTAAAAAAAAGAGGAAAAAAATCACATTCTTTATTCCACAAGTTCTTCTGAATCTGGCCTGGAGTAATGGCAGCTCCCTTTCAGTCTTCTGCTGCAACGGTTGTTGGATAATCTTCTGTAAAGTTTACTTTCATGTGATATCAATGATGTTCTTTAGTTCAGCCATCTTTCTGTTGAGTCTGCTTTCTTTTTAGTGGGCAAAAGTATGGATTCCTTCCAGTCAAATGGGAAACTCGCTGTCTTCCAAATTTCTTGATAGAGACAAGTTGTACTTCCAATACTTCATCAGCTTGTTGAAACATTTCAGCTAGTAGTTTCCTTCAATTCTCAGAGTCTTGCCTTTAGACAATACTTTCAGTGCAGATTAATCTCTTCCTGCAGTACTTTAGGTCTTACTCATCTAGTTCTTAAAATGGTAGAAGGCTAACTAGTTCTTTAGACTAACTAGTTCTTTTTGATAGAGTGATTCTTTGTATTCTTTCCATTTTGTTTTCATGCTTTCGGCATTACTCAATATTTTGCCCATAGAGTCCTTCGATATTTCAACTTGAGGCTTACATTTCTTTAGTTCTTTTTGCTTAAAATATGCTGAGCATGTTCTTTCTTTTGTTTTTCTAACCCTGGATCTTTGCACATTTCTTTTTGATATTTTACTTTGTCCCCTTCAGTTGCTCTTTAAAATTTTCTGTTCACCTTTATGATTTCCGTATTTTTCCATTTGTGTTAGCTACTCTATGATTAAGAAAAAGTTTCAGTGTCTGTTCTGATATCCATTTTGATCTTTTCTCTTTGTTTTTGTCAGTACTGTATTTGAGCTTTATTATATAAGAAGTGCTTGATATAAAGAAATATTTTATAAAATCCTTTAATGGGGGTTCATAAAATTCTTATTGCAATCCATACATAAGTCCATTGTGTGTCAAATATATTTATACATAGATTGCTGTGGCAGTCATCTAATGTGGTGTCAATTTGAGGATTAAGAGTGCAGAGGTAGAGTCTACTGTGTCCATCTGGAGATGACACACACTCTCTCTCAGCTCACTCCCATGAAGACATTTGACTGACAAGACTCTCTTTCTAGTGAGATATCCCTGACGAGAACTCACATGGACCTCTTTGATGCAGCCTGGGCACTGAGAAGCCATGCTGAGTACTGAGATGTTTACAACACCACTGGACAATTTCCTCTAGTTCTTCCCATGCAGCGATAGGCTTCATACATTCTTCACTGCTTTTCAGTGATGCACAATATTCCATTTTCTGTATGTACCACATTTTAAAATCTCTTCGTCTTTTGATGGAAATTTGAGTGGATCCCAACTCCTTACAATTGTAAACTGTGCCACAATGAACTCTGAAACATTGATGTCTCTTAGTGGTTTGTTTCATGCCTCTTCTGGGAATATGCCCTCTAGAGGATTTGCTAGGTTATATGGTAGCTCAATTTCCATCAGTTCTAGGTATCTCCAAATTGATTTCCATAGTGGTTGTACATACCTACATGTCCACCAGCAGTGGATGAGAGTTCCTATCTCACCACAGTCCCTCTAACACTTGTTGCTTCTTGATTTTTTGAATTGGGCTATCTTTGAGGGTGTTAGGTGGCATCTCACAGTTGTATTAATTTGCCTTTCTCTTGTGGCTCATGATCAGGAGTCTTTTCTCATATGTTTATTGGTCATTCTGATTTATGTCCCTGAGAAACTTCTGTTCAGGTCTTTTGCTCAACTCCTCAGTGGGAAGTTAGTTTCTCTCATTGTAAGCTTGCAAAGTATTGTGGTTTTTCGCAGTAAGTTCTTTGTCTGATGTGTCATTTCTAAAGATGTTTTCCCAGTTAGTAGGCTCTCTTATTACTCTCAGTGAATTTTCTCGATGTACACAGGTGATTTATCTTCAGTATATCTCACTTGTCAATTTGTGACTCATCTGTATTTGTATCCGTCCCTATTTCTGATATTCTATATATTCCCTGTGCCAAGGTTCTCATGTTTGTCCCAATTCTCTCACTAATGACCCTAATTGTTTAGGATTTTTCCTTAAGATCTGTGATCCACTGTGAGTTTATTCTTGTGTGTAGAGTGAGGTAATCATTTTGTTTCATTTTCCTGCAGGTGGATATCCTCTTTTCCAGCACCATTTATTGAGAAGGGCATCTACTTCCCATTTGGTATTTTGAAGGCCTTGAGGAAAAATCAGTTGCTTGTATGATGATGCTTTTATTTCTGAGTCTTCAGCTCTTTTCCATTGGTCTGAGTATCTGTCATTATACTAGTAACTCACTGTTTTGAGTACTGTGGCAGTACGATACATGCTAAAGTCAGGTACTTTGTCATTCTGCTTGAGAAGTTCTCTGCTTATTCTGGGCTTCTTTCCTCTCAATATGAAGTTCGTGATCAGATTTTCCAATTCTTTGAAGAAGGGTGGTGGTATTCATATTGGGATCGCATTGAACTTATATAGTGTCTTGGGTAGAACTTACATCTTTACTATATTGAGCCTTTCAATCCACAACACGGGATATTCTTCCATTTCTTGAGGTCTCCCTTGACTTGGTATAATAGTGTACTACAATTTTCCTAGTACAGAGCTTTTGTGTTTATTTATTTATTTTTTTTTAGATTTTTTTTTGGGGGGGGCATCACTGCTCTCCGGTGGTGGGAGTAGGAGGCCCAGCCCCACTGCTGGAATTGAACCTCCGTCCTAGTGGGCCGCAGTCCTGCGTACAACCACTATGCCATTGGGGCTCAGACCAGAGCTTTTGTTTTTTAATCAGGTAAATCCCTAAATTTTTCACTTTGTGCTTGGCTATTATAAAGGGTACTACCTTTTTAATTGCCTCTTCTGTGATCCTGTCTGATATATATAGCAGACAGATAGATAGTTTGTTGATCTTGTATACTGCTTGATCTTGTATCTTGTATATCGCTTTCCTCTATTGCTTCCAGCACTCCACTAGTGGAAGTTAGGGATTTTTCAATGTATGGAATCATACCATGTTCAAATAATGATAGTTTTGCCTCTTTCTTCCCAGATGGATACCTCTGATGTCTTTTCTTTGTCTTATGCTGTTAGCTAGGACCTCTAGTATGATGTTAAATAGGAGTGGAGGCACGGGGCATTCTTGTCTGGTCCCCTTTTACAGTGAAAATTTTTTGGTCTTTTCTCCATTGACTATCACGTTGGCTATTGGTTTTTAGTCCAATTTGATCTTTTCTTTCTTACCTTTTTTCTTTTAATGACTGTTGCCTTTTTTTCATGTATGTTGTTCTTAATGTCATCCCACAGGCCATCAAATTTTCTGTCATTAGTATTTAATCCATCAAATCTGTTATTGATGTGTTTTTCAAATTCAGATGGAATTGCCTCAGGATTGTATTTTGATTCTCTAGTATTTTGGCTTTCATTTAGTTAATTCCAACCTGAAATGACATATGACATATGAAATGACAATGATTTTCCATTTCACAGTCAGTACCAGCCTGGATTTTGCTCCTGACAGTGAGTTTTGTTACCATGTCTTCCCAGAGAAGGGGTCAATTTTATTTCTGTGTATTCCATATGAAGCAATCCATGTGTATAGTCACTGTTTGGGTTGTTGATAAAAGGCCTTTTTTAAGAACAAGCTGTTGATCTTGGAAAATTCTATCTTGTGATCTGTTTAGTTTCTAACACCAAGATTGCATTTTCCCACTACATTTTCCTTTCTCTGTGTTTCCAATTTTGGCATTTCAATTTCCAATCATTATTAATGTATCTTGGTTACAGACTTGATCAACTTCTAACCGAAGAAACTGGTAGAATTCCTCAGGGTTTGCATCATTAGCTTTTGTAATTGTTGCATAAACTTGAATGATAGTTGCATTGATTGGATTTCTTCATATGTAGATAGCTAAAATACTATTACAGACTCACTATAGTTCAAGAGAGATCTTGAATTATACTTTTGAAAATGATTACAACACTATTCCTCTAGATTGTGTTATCCCATGTTATTTTCTGATACAAAACAGATAATACCAACCCATTTCAGCTCACTAATGGCTAGAATTATACCATAGATCTTTATGAGTTCCATTTAATTTTGAACAACTTTCAGTTGTCCTAGCTTCATATTTTATAATTATACTTTCCAATTATGGGTTGATAGTTGCAGTTATTTCTTCTCATATTGAATAGCGCCCCATGAACTAATGAAAGTCCCAAAGACCTGCTCTTGTAGACTTTATCAGAGTCTTTATGTTGGACTCTAAGAAGGCAACTCATCCCAATTATATCTTGATTGTCTTCCTACCTGGGCCTAGGGGTAATCTTTTTTGGCACTCTTTCCAACAGCATTCTATTTGTCTTCATACGTTGTTAGTAAATGACATGTTGCTATCCAGAGTGTTTTCAGTGGCTAATTCCTCCAAGTGGACAGCCTATTCTTTTTATATTGTCTGTTCTCAGTCAGGCCTGTTGACGTCGGGTAAATCTGCTGATACATGAAATACCAGTGACATAGCTCCCAGCCTAATATATATACAAACTACACCAGTACAACAAATTAGGAAATGATGATATACAGTGATATATGTATGTGTGCATGTGTGTGTATGTATGTATGATTGTATGTATGTGTGTATATATATATTTCCAGGGTATATACAATGAGAGAGATATATTATGATATAGAGGTAGACAGAGAGAGATATAGTATAAGTAGATATAGAAATAGAGATACAGTAAAGATAAATATGTATGTAGATAAATATAAATATATATAAATAGATAAATATATATGAAAATCAATGGAAGACCATTTTAATTAAGGAAGCGAAATCAAGTATATAAGATGCTGCTCATAGGTCAAGAATATGAGGAGGGAGCCATTATCAATGAATTTCTCCTATGGAGATCAAAGATGACCTGTATAGAAATAGTTTTGTTGGAATCTGGCAAAATATCTAATTGGAGTAACTGTAATAGTAATGTGTCTTTTAGGTGTTGTCCTGCTAATCACAAAGTCAGTGATTCAAACCTGCCAGTCAGTGTGCAGGAAAAAGATGAGACTGACTGCTCCCTTAATGAATTATAGTCTAGATGTCAGTGAAGTTATCTTTTGTTATCATTTGATAATCATCAATTGCAAGTATGATCAAATTACTTGAAATTTTTAACAATATTCAGACATTCCTTGGAAAAGACAATGTAATAATCTCCTCATCAGACCCTATTTTCTTTCACCCCTAGGTTTTATTCACATACTGAGAATGATTGAACTGCTGCCAGTGGAACGTGGATGCAAACTACACACACACACCCCTAGCCAATCCTCTTGCATTTTGCCTTTCTTGCCTTATAACTGATTGTAAGGGATCTTGCAGAAAACTTCTGAAGCTCTAAGGGATAGTGGGATTATTTATTTCAAGGTCCTTCACTTGTAAATGACTACATGAAGTAGAGCCCCATTACAGTAATTTGGGGCCTCATTATTTTAAACATATGATATTGGGGTGGGCATGTTGCTAATAGTTATTAGTTCACCATGTGTATCCAGCCTAAAATTTGACCTTTTCAATTAAGAGACATTCCAGAATTCTAGTTAAGACAATTATTCAGGGACACAAGTGGGAAGAGAATGCTTTGAACACGATGATAACAGCATGTGCAAATGTCCTTGACACATTGGATGAATGTATGGATTATGATAAGAGATGCAAGAGCCCCCAATAAAAGTATTTTTTAAAAAAAATACTGTATTATTCTCATCTGTTTAATGTTTGGGTAATATTTCAATATTGTAATACAATGTCTAAAATATATATACAGTGACTGTAACACAGGAGGAGATACAAATATTTATAAATAGGGAAGTTTTGAAGTGTTCTTTAATCTAAAAGCTTTAAAATTTTTATAATTCTAAATTCTTTCAATTTTAATATTAAGGGCCTCTCTTGACACAGTGGCTTAAGCAAGGGACACTGTCTTAAAGAGTCACTGTGAATCAGAGTCTATTTTATGACAGTGGGTATGATGACAAAGTAATGAGCATGTAGCTTCTTAAATCAAGCCATAAGCAATGGATACAGCAGTCAAAAGAAATAACTTTTATTCATCTTATAACTGTTCATAAATCTTTGTTAAGGTTTTCATTGATTTAAATTACAATAATAGCTCAATACTTACCTCAGGTAGCCTAGTTTTGAAAGAAAACGTTTTACATAATATACATCAATTACTTGAAAAGATGGTTCTGTGTGAAGATCAGAGACAATCTACAACTTTCAAATGCAGATTTTATAATGTCCGTCTCAACCCTAAAGAAGCAATCCGTGTAGGATTTCATCAGGCAAAAGATCACAGGATAACAGGAATAATTTCTTAAGAGTGAACTTTATAGCTAGCATTGTATTTTTCATTTTATAAATACAATTATTCCTTCAATTTAAATATGTTGTGATTTGAAATCCCCTCCTCCTTATACTCCTGTCCATGGGAAGAAAGGAAACATAATTTCCTTAAATGGAAACATCAATTGCAAGAAGCACTCCGATTTTAAAAAATCATTACAAGTGAGAGAAAAAGTAAGTGTTCGCAGATTTGAGGAAATAGATTATTATCTCAAATCTACACAAATACCCTGGCAGAAACTTAGGGTCAGATGTAACCTGTCCAAGGTCACACGCCTTGGGAGGCACTGAGCGGCAATTCATATGCAGAATTGTTCCACACTTGGCCTGTTCTCTTTTCACATCACCATACTGTCTCTTTCTTTCTTTCTTTCTTTCCTTTCAAATTCTAGACCATGACAGATAATTTCTTTTAAATGTGACGATACCTCAAAATAGAGTTAAGTTTAGCGAATGAATATGCTCTAAAATATTAAAAAATGAACATTTATTTTATTTCATTGATGATTTTATAATTTTTTATCCAATTCATATATTTAATGATTTTTGAGCCAAGCATTTAAAAGCTTGGTTGAATCTGGAGATAATGTTAGCACTTTGTCAAGCATTTGAATTGCTTACAGCATATTGTAGTTTAATCCTCTGTCCACAAACATCCCTTCATTATTGCCTAATTACATGCAAATTTCATAAAATGAATGAGTTTTAAGGACTTGTCAATCTGTCATCCTAGGAACCACTGAAACATTTTGACTGCTAGATAAATAATCAGCAATAATCACACTATGCAAATTTGATATTTTCTGTACAATTATCTGCAACCATAAATAACTGGACACAAAGACATTTGGCATTCTCTCCATGAGACTTGACCTATGGGGCTTTTTCCCTTTTTTCTCTTCTAACAAATGTGCTACTGGGACATTTGCTTTATGATTTTTTTCCTAATTCCAACTCTGCAAATGTACCCAGTGGAAAAATTATGACTACATAAATGCAAAGAGAATTTTGTTTATTTTTATCTGGAGTGTGTTTCCCCTTGGCAAACATTTTTGTTTCTATTTTAATTTTTGCTTTTTGTAATTTTCACCTCCTCTCATCTATATAGATTTTTTTCTCACTGCTTGAGATTTATTATGTTTGTTTTGTTCAAACATATCTCTACATTCTGTATCTCATTTAATTTTTTCTATGTAATTCAATTTTAAATGTCTAGTATGTCAGATAATTGAAATAGTTCAATATGTGAAGGATAATTGCTGTTCTACAGAGAAGTGTGCAAAGATACAAATAGTTTCTTCCAGAGTACCATGAAATTTACTACTTAAATCTTCTTCTTCCTTACTTATATGTTCCTGTATGACTGTAAGACCTATCCTGTCTCCTATATTTTTTCATAAAGAGGAAACAGAGGCTTTTGAATTGTCTTAAGCTGGATTCTCAAGAGAATGAAAAACATTGTGTTTATATGTGAATATAAAGAAAGAAATACAATTTTTTAAAAAATCTCTCATGTTGGAGAAGTAAGTTAATCCAAGGTTGGGAGGCCTCAGGACTATGAGTAAGATATTAACCTATAAGTGTCTTATGACTCACATGTCTCTGGGGGCTGATAATTGACAGGAAGACCACAGGCTAGTGACTTCTGAGGAGAATTGATCTAAAGTTCATGAGTCAGATGAAAGGTTACTGATAATCATAGGATTGGTAGACAATATAACAGATCCTTACCTGAAATCTAAAGCAGAGATCAATGAGGCAGCTTCAGAATCTAGACCTAGAAAAAATACACAAGCTTTCCCAAATTGTCTACTTGTATTGGAAGCAAGCCAGGCCATCAAGGAATCTTAATTGTATGAGAACTGGAACATTAGTTTATCCTATTATGGAATCTTACAACTGGTGGATTGTAATTTTATTGATTACATTGTGTTAAGTCAGAGTGTGGAGGAATATTCGATATTGACTGAAAATATCAGCCCAGTCAACTTGACACAAAACCTAACAAGAACATTAACTAAAAACAATAGATTCCTTTAACGATAGATTTGATACGTTATACAGATTCCTTTAAATTGAATTGGCAGTGAAGCATTCTGGATCTATGCTTATCCTTGCAATATGAATACCTTCATATTTGTAGAGCTAAGACATTCTGTGATATTTGGGGAGTGGGGTGGGAGCTGGTGGTTCAAACTTCAAGTAAACCATTAAATTTTATTACATCACTAGGACAGTGGAAGCATGGATAATAAAGTATGTCATCTATACACTCAGGGAAATACTACCCATCCCAAAAAACAGTGATGAAAGCATGAAATACCACATGACATGGAAGGACCTGATTATGTTGATGAAATTAGTCAATTCAGAAAAGGACAAATAGTGTCTGAGGACACTACTATAAAATGAAATACCAAGTAAGAAAATCTTAGAGACCAAGTACCCCCATAAAATGGTAGAATGTGTGCCTACTGGCACTATGAACCACCTTAAAAGAGGAGACATCATATCGACTGGAGTTACTCTTTCAAGAAATAGGGAAATGATGACTCTCCTTTTGATACGATACAACATTGTGACATGGCTACAACACATTAATAGGCCTGCCATGGAAATGAGAGGAGAATTTTACTGCAAAATGAAGTTAAGACCAGGAGAAGTGTGCATCTACATTTCAAAGAAAACTCTGATAATTCTGTTGGCAGGTATTGCTGGGTAAATGGGGAGGAACTATCTCATATCTGGAAGAAATGCTAAGCAATTATTGTAGGGAAACTTACAGAAGAATAAATAGAGTTCTCTGATCCTGGGTAGATAGTTTAAGTTTCTACCCAACCTTTATTGAACCATGCTGCCATGGACTATAGTCACTGTCATCCCTGCAAGGAACACAATAGAACTTCATGAATAGGTCTAACTCAAAATTATCAGTAGTCTTTGAACTTAGAATTGAAATTCCCTAGTGATTTATCAGAGATGGTTGTGGGGAAGGAGAGGAGAATTGAGGAGGAAACAGTGAACATGGAATTGGGGACGGGACACTAGAACTGATTGCAATGATGTATATATAGCTTAAAAATAGTGATTAACTATGGAAGTGTATGATATGTAAATTTTCTATCACTAAAAATTTGGAGGAGAGGGGAAAGTTCACTAATGGTTACCATGGGTGAAAGAGAATGAGTTTTGGCTTAGGGAAAGTTAAGTTTATATTAATGGTGGTGAACTGATTTGGAAAAATATTTCAGGTAATGACTGTAGAACTTGGAGAATATAATCAATGAATTATATATGTAGAAGTTTCTGAATTAGAGATAGCTTTGTTGTGTATATTTTGCTACAATTTAAACAAAATAAGTACACTAATAATAATGAGTAGATGGAGAAAGAGAATGTTCTAAAATTGATTGTGGTAATGATTGTACAACTCTTCTGGATAAAATTGAACTATTGAATTGTAGGCTATAGAGATGAAATGCCAGTCAGACTGCTTATAAAAAAACAGCAAAGAAAACAACACACCCTCCAAATAAAATTTGTTAAATTTATCAAATAATTGATTACAGGTAGAAGGGCTTGTAAATTATCATCTGGCAATCAGTCACAAGCAATGAGTAAGAATGAGATGAGACCTTGCTTCGATGGTTTATTAATGGCTGAACTCATTAAGCAGAATAAATCTACCATGCAGCTCTTTCCTTCTTTTTTCACATATTATTGAAGAATCATTTGATATATATGTAGAGTATTTTTAATTTCAAGATATGTAGATAAATATAGTACTTTGGTTGATTTTTCTTAGAAGGATAATTGGAAAATTGGAATTAAAATTAAAAATAAAATGCTTTTCACCACATTCACTTATTTTCTTCTATGAGGACATCAATCAATAGAAAACCAGCTTACATTACTGATACTATTATTATTTCTAAGACTCTGTTAAATGTGAAAGCATATATTTCCCTTTGCTTTTCTTTAAAGGTAAAATTAATTATGTAGTGTTCAATGCTAAAGGAAACACACCAAGAAAAGAAAGGAATAGCAGACCTGGTAAACTACACCCTAAATTAAGCAAGTGCAGACAACTTACACAGACAGAACCTCATTTCTTTGCAATATTAGCAACACACTCCAAAAGTAGTTCATAGAAACCTCTTTCTTTCAAGTACCTACTAATATTATTGTATTTAATTATAGTTTTCAGTATTCAAATAACATCCAATGCATGCTATAATGTACATCTGTAAACTATTTCAAGAAGAAAAGCATCAAGCTTCTAAACCTATAAGTGAAGTGTTTTTTATATACAATGTTTTAAAACTGACTGTGGTGATGATCGCACATTTTTTCTTGACATGACTGTGCTATTAAACCATATGATATGTGAATTAAGTGCAAACAAAATTATTAATATACTGTAACAAGATATTTTGAAAAGAGGCCTATCTCATCTGCTTTGTGTGATTTTGTTCTTGAGCACATATTTTTGAATGCGCAGTGATCACTGCCATTTTCCACACTCCACTATCAGTTTGCCCTATTGGCCATTTTGGAGTCAGAAAAGCATACGATTCTCTATCACAAGAGTGGCCAATTGAAGAGGAATGGCACAAGATTCATAATTTGAAAGATCATTTCAAGATCTATCTTGAAATACAGTGTCATCAGGGATAGAATATCTATATTGCTACAAGCAAGATCATAGCCCTCATCTGTCATTTTATCCTCCTGTGGAGGTTTGTGTGTTCTGATGGTAGATGTTATGCCACTGGGATTCAGATGCTAGCATGGTCACCAATGGTGAACAAGTTTCATCTGAGCTCCCCAAGTAAGACCAGAGGGACTCTTAACTCAAGATATGGTATTTTCAAGCCCTTCACATCCATGTCAAAGTTGAACAATGAATAAAGAATAACAGAGAGAAGTTGATGCATTTGAGTTGTATTTCAAATGTCTGTAGGATCACGCATAATGAATAGGTTATAATGGAACTTCCAGACTAACAACAGATTACAGAGAAGGAATAAACTGTCCACTTCAAAGGAAATATCCACTGAAAACCTTATAGTTAGCACTTAAATTTTATCACTGAAGGCCTAATGAATAGGAAAACATTGTTTGATATATTGCCAGAAGAGGAGCCCCTCTGGTTGGAAGGGAATCAAAATATGACTCAAGAAGAGTTTCTGTTTCAAAGTAAAATAGATCATACTGAAACAAATGGAATAAAGTCTGTGGGAGTAAAGCCTCCAAGACCTGCATCTGTTGATGGGGCATGGCTCAAAATGAGAAGCTACAAAAGCAACTACAAATATCTACTAAAAATTGGAATTTGCATGAGATCTCCATATAGTAATACTAGATGTCATCAAAAATATGAGCTGAATTCTATTTGATGCAGTGCATTTATGTTTGGCTCTGTATATCCTCAACAACAATAAAAATATTTTTTAAATATAAAGAAAAATGTGTGGTATATTGGATTGACTAGAGAAACAAATACAGTGACACTCATATATATATATATATATAGAGAGAGAGAGAGCTTTATATTAAAAGGTAATTATTGTGCTAGTGTGGGTAAACTAGAGGAACAAATTCAAAGACTCACATATGGATATAAAGGTACGGTTTCTATACAAGAAAAATGAGACATTGAGAAAGCATCCCAACCCAGTCCAGTTCAAAGTCATAAGTCCAATATTAGCCCATATGCCCAATACCAGTCCACAAAGTCTCCTTTGGACTCACGAAGTCACAGGTCAGTGGATGCAGAATCCCAACGCCAGCAGAGATCTCCTCATGGCTCCTTGCTTCCAGGGCTCGTGGTCCATCAACAGCATTCAGGGGTGGTAGAAGCAACTCAGCACTGGCAGGGGTCTCCATGTGGCTTCTCCAGCTTCAGAGGTCTGGTTCCTCAGGGTGAGGCCATGTGGCTTCTCCTCTGTCTCCTTTAGCTCCTAGGATGCTGCCATCTTGTCCGCAGTTTGTTGTCTCTGACACTAACTCACAACCACTGGAGAGATAACTTCTCATCTCCACGAGGGAAATACTGCGAGATTTCCCAGAAGTCTCAGGAGAAAGCCATGCCCACACAGAGGCCTCATTGACTACTCAATAGCTATCTCCAGATTAACAGGCTAGACTCCACCCCTATATCTCAATCATGAAATTAACATAAGCACATGACTGCCACAATTATGTATCAAGAAAACATCCCATTTCAGTCCAGAACAAGTCCTTCAGTCTTATACTAGACTGTATGTCCTTCTTCAGACTCACACAGGCACATGCAATGATGCAGAATTCAGGACGATCACAGACTAGGGTGCAGAGTTGTGCGGGTCCCACCACAGTGGCTGCATCATGGGGCTCTCACACTACTCAGCATGGCTGTTAGGTGTAA
The DNA here is from genome assembly GCA_004026705.1 of Nesogale talazaci. NCBI lineage: Eukaryota > Metazoa > Chordata > Mammalia > Afrosoricida > Tenrecidae > Nesogale > Nesogale talazaci. The sequence continues at coordinate 69,566 of PVJH01008508.1, read as the reverse complement.
GAAGGAAGGTGAAGGCAGAGAGAGATGTGTGTGGGGCGGAGGGAGGCAGAGAGTCATTTATCTCAAAAGTGGTCATCAGACTGTGACCTAGTTGACAGGCTAAACCTCACCTATATCTTCTTACAGGTGCCGTGTTGACACATGTACACACAAAAAAGCCCTAACCACCACAAAATGGAACACTGAAAGATCAAGCTTAGTGAGCTGAAATGGACTATTATTAGCATTTTGAATAAAAACTTATGTGGCTTTCTATGCTGGGAATGATTGAATCAAGAGGAATGACCTTATATTCTTTGTCAATAAGGACATCTCAAGATCTTTCATGACACACAATACTGTCTGTGTAGGGTCATTTCTATCCAAATACTGAAAAATTCTATTAATATAATTATTGAGATTTATGCACTAACCAGTAAAGCTCAGAAAGAAAAAAAAAAGAGAGGGAAACATTCACCATCATCAAGTGCTTTGCAATGGCCCCTGTGAGTTTACAAGAGTCATTCTTTATAAAAGTAATACACCTTGTCTTTCTACAGCACAGTGACTGGTGGTTTTGAACTGCTGAGCTTGCAGTTCACAGTCAAACCCATAGCCACTATCCCACCAGCACTTTGAGGACGAGGTTGCGCCCGACCCACACCATGCTATTTTCAATTCCCTCATATGTATGTGACAGTTGGACATTAAAAAAGATTAAAATAGAATTAATGCATTTAGAGTATGGTGCTCACACACACACACATACACACACACACACATACACAACACAGAAAGTCCCATGGACTGCCCAAAAGAACACACGAATCTTTCTTGGAAGAAGTACAGTCCTAACATTTCATGGGGACAAGGATGATGGAACTTCACCTCAAGTGCTTTAGACATACAGTCAAGAGAGACCCATTGCTGCAGAAGGACATCATGTTTGGTAAAATAGGGGGACAATGACAAAGAGGAAGAGCTTCAACAAGAAGGAAAGGCATACTGGCTACAGCAACGGGCTCAAACTGAAGAGCAATTCTGAGAATGGGGCAAACCCTGGCAGTGGTTAGCTCTGCTGCACAAAGGGTTGCTTTGATTTGGAAGCAACTCCACGGAGCCTAACAAGAAGAAGACAAACAATCATGGAGGTAGCTTAGGGTTAGGACTGTTGCGCTCTGTGTAGTCAACGCTAATGATTCTTTTATTCGGTACCATAAATTGCTTTCAACACACAGATATCTTATGTACCACATAAGAAAATGAATCAGTTATGTGCTATCTTACAATAGTTTTCATGCTTAACCTAGTGGTGAGATTAAAGTAATTTAACACTAATTTGTGGCCAATGACCATTTTGAGTATAAAAAAAGTTATAGGAAGAGATAGTTTTTTATTTTATTCAGTTAATACTTAAATAAGAACAGCAAAAAGAGGTCCACAAAGCTTGATTGCTGTAAGAGTTTAATAATACTAATGAAAATCTATTAAGTAATAGCTGACAAAAAGCAATCAAGCTGTTATTTAAGATGTTTCTATATTGCTTCTTGGAGTCCTCACTTGCTATGTTCTTCACTTCTATCTGAGCATGATTGTTGTGTGCTCTATCCGTAACTTTCTTTTCACTGTAGGGCTAGAGTCCCATTCCTTCGTAGGTAGGCCAGTTAGACAGTGGTCAGAATGTGTATAACATAAACAGACAACTTTTCTTCTTTGAACAAATGCTCATTTTTCAAAAGCACCTTTTCTGCTCCAGTTAAACTTTAGCAATTATTCTAACAATATTTTTAGCTCTTCGCGCATTTTCAGGCATCATAATTAAATCATAATATTGTGTGCGAATTTGGGGCATAATACAGAGCTGAAAAGAATGACACCAGTTGTTTATTTTTCTCTTTGCTTTTTTTCTTTTTACATTCACTTTTTTCTCTACCTTCTCTGTTTGTTTATTGAAATAAATACTGTAGTATTTCATCAAAAGTAGACTGAGTGCTATGAAAAGAATAACAAAACATTCGCAGCAAAGTTCCATCTAACTTTGATGCCTATGAATGGTGCTCATGTCATGCTGTTGCACAGATGAAAGTTCAAAAAGGAATAAGAATGGAAAATTTTGGTTTCCACATTGGCGAACCCTTTCAGAGAGAACCCTGATGACAAGTAACATTTTAACAATGGCTAACTGAACCCAACCAAAACTTAGAGACTGGTTCTGCTTCTGCTCAACCAGGATGAGCTGGTCGAATCCACCACTACTGGATGGAAGCCCTGACCGCAGCCACTGTTCAGTCTGCTTCCTCTGGCCCTGCTTGTTTCAGCTGACGTTCTCCTTTCCCCAGTATGGTATCTTTCTCCATGTACTGACCTCTTTAGACGACTTATCCCAAGGAAAGGGGAAGAAGTCTTGGCAACCTCCCTTCTAAAGTGTCATTCTGCTTGTACTTCCTACAAGACAGATTTGTTTATTCTTCTGGCAGCGTAAGGAATGCTCCCTATTTTTCACTAACATGCTAATTCAAAGTCATCAATTCCTCTGCTTAGTTAGGCCTTACTTATTCATTATCTCGGTTTCATTAGGATATGAGGTGATTTAAAATATCATGGCTGCACCTGAGATTTTAAGTCTTCAAAGTGACTCTTTGTAGCTGGTTTGTCCAAGAAAATACATCCTTTGATATCTCCACTTTTGCTTTCACAGACATTGATTGTGGACTCAAGGCAAAATGAGCTCCTTGACAACTTCAATATTTTCTACATTTTCCATGCTGCTTATTGACTCTATTGTGAGGAGTTCTGTTTTCTCTGTTCCGGTGGTATTCACACTGGGGACTGTTGTATATGACCTAAAGCAGTGAGTGCAGCAAACCCTCTTTATTTTCATCAGGTTAGGTTTTTTTAATCTCCTTATTACAAGCAGATAGTCTTCCTATAATCTGGTTGCTGTTTTTCTTCCTGTAACCCATTTTCTTTGCTCAGCATACAGATAAAATGCATTTGTTTTATTCATGCTATTTGTATCATTTCTTTCGTTTTTCTTAGGTCCATTAGTGGTTTGTCATCTTTGTTAATCCTTTCAAAAAAGCATATTCTTGTCTGATTGCTTTGTTTTGACTATTGTTTCTCTTTTTTCTGATTCTTGTATTTCTGTTTTAATCTTTAATATGTGTTTTCTTCAGTTAGCTGAAAGTTTATTCTGCTGCTCTTGATCTGGTTGTTGGAGATGTCCACTTACATTGCTGATTGGGGTTCTTCTATCTTTATGCTGTGTGAATAATTGATTACTACAAATTTCCTTCTGAGTGCTACTTGACCGATTCCCAACAGCTTGGATGATTTGTGTTTTTGTTATCATCTATTTCAAGGAAATTTAAAATCTTCATTCCTTTTTCCTATAATTTCCAAGATTCTTTTAAAATTTAATATATTACTTTTAATGACATACTTTCATCATTCCAGAATATCCCTTCCCTTTCCACACTGTTCTGTTGTTCAGTCCCATCAAGTGGGGTTATACAGCAATCAATGCTATGAACTTATCTTTCACCCACCCCCTCGCTTCCTGTAATCACTGGGAACCTTTACTCCTGTCATTATCTCCAAGGGATTGTCTACCTTGACTGCCATGTATGGAGAGATCTTAAATATACAAATGAACTTATGCAAATTCAACATGATTAATGAGGTATATCATGTAAAGAACTTAATAATAAGGGGAAGGAATATTAAAGAACTAGAAGAGCGTTATATGGTTCATCAGTGACATATCACACCCTGAATTTATCTTCCATTCAATTTCCCAGATTTTAAGCAGAGATTTTCAATTTCCATGCATTTGGTTTCCCCCCTTGATCTTCTTATTGTTTATATCCAATTTTATAGCATAATGATCTGAGAAATAGTTTATAATAGCTTAATGATTTTTTAATTTAATTAAGCTGACTTTAATTTAATAAGGCTAGCATAAAATTTATCTTGGAAAATGTTCCATATATACTGGCAATGAATGTGTATTGTGATGATGTTGGGTGGAGTGATCTGTAAATGTCTAAGAGTGTAAATTTGCCTAATTTCATTTTTCTTGGGTACTCTTTGTTGAGTTTAAGTTGGTCGATCCTTCCTGAATAGCGATGTATTGAAGCCTTTTACTGTGATTATTGCATTGCCCATCTCTGTCTCTTCAACTTTATAAGACTTTGATGGATGCATTATGATAATCTTTCTTAGGGTGAATAAGTATTTATTATAGTTATATCATTTGTTCACTTGTCCCTTTGGTTATTACATATCCGTCCTTGTCACTTATGCTATATTTTCCCTTGAAGTCTATTTTATCTGAGATTAATATTGCTGCCCCTGATTATCTGTAATTACCATTAGCTTGATATGTTTTTTAATGTGTGAAGCAAGTTTCAGATTCTCAACTGACATTCATTTGTGCCATTTCCTTCTTTCTTGCTGTGGAAGTGACATGTTCTTTTCTCATGCAAGCCTCTGTTAATAACCACAACTTGCTTTAATTTAGATTGCTAACAATAAATGTGTCACATCTATTTTGGGGATAGTCTATATTCAATTGAAATACATTTAAGTTTGTACTTTGCCTTTTGTAGAGTTGCTTTAATGTCCTGTCATTTCCACTTGACATTAGATATGAGCAACCAGTATTCTGTGCTGTAGTCATTTCATGACATAGATCTTACTGAAGATATTGAATTTCTTGAGAGTCAATTTCCACTGATGCAGTTGTCTGTATTACTATGCATTCTGCCTGATGAGGGATACATGTATACTCATTACATATTCATGGGATGAACATGTATTTTTTGAAAATAAGTATTTGCCATAAAGCAAGGTTTGACTTGCAAACTTCTATCCTGCAAACCCTAGTTTTTTTTTTTCCATCATGTAGGTTTACTTTCCCTTCACTAGACCTTCTTTTCAACATTTGCTTCCCAATTGTCAGGAATTGTCAATAAAACTTGATTGTATATATGAACAATGCCAGAAAGTGGAAGCTGGTTAATGTTTAAGGTTTTCTTTTTTAAAACGAGTATACTCAAATATTTGTGTATTTATTTATTATTATATTTCCTCATCTTTACCATTAGGTGCTAGTAAGTAAATTTGCATAATAGTTCTAACTGTTCTTCCTTGTCTTCAAGTCTCTTCCTTTTCACAAGATATCTGATAAAGAATTTCAGAGTTTTTGTAAATCTTTATGAGAGCAGATCATCTTATCGTTCTCCCTCCATATAATTGGGGAATTTGCATGACTTATCTGGGGATAAGGAGCCTACCACTGACCCAACATTGCTACCTTGGCTTTTTGCTCTTTGCTGTGAGCATATAACTTTTCTTCTCACTGACAGAGCTGTACTTCAGGATAGACCTTAAAATGCTCTTTGAAAGAATGAACACAACACCATTCATCTTTAAATTGATGCTCCTGCCATAGCAGACCATATGATTGTCCAGTCCCAAATGACTAAAGTCATCCCATCTCACCTCATCACTACCTACCATATGCATCCATTTCATGTTTGGAAATTTCCAATTTTCCTAGATTCACCATCATCAGATAAACCATCGACTCACAACAGTTATGTCTATCTTTACTCATAGTAGCTCTATATAGAGTTCCTAAGACTGCAAATCTTTATACTAGCATATGGCTGCATTGCCCAACAGACTTGCCAGTGGAGTAGAAACTCCAACCCAGTGGCTAGCACTCCAAGGCTTACATTAGAGTGCCACCAGGGTTTTCTACAAGAACTGTCACAATAAGCAAAAATAACAGGTAAGTGGTAATAGAGTCACCTAGATGGTAAGACAAAAAACATTCTTCTCAGCTTCAGATTTCATGCTGTCAAGTTCTACTTTAAATCAATGTTTTGGGTGTCATTGAATTAAAACTCATTCATCTTGATGTAAAAAGCTTCCCCATATGCTTCCTTTTCCTGATATCATGACCTTAGGTTGCTAGGTCTTTGTTCCTATTTAGCCATGGCTGAGTTCTAACCTCCAGTCTTTAGGTTAGCACTTGTGCAGTTAATCATTCTGCCACGAGGGTTTTTTCATTAGGACAGCACTCACTAACGCATTGCCATGAAGTCAATAGTTCTCAAAATTCACTGTCCATTTGAATCACCAGAAAGCTTTTTAACATACTGCTGCTAGGCCAACCCCACAGCTGACACCAATGCCATGAGAATCTCTGAGGGATTCACACAGGCATCCCTGCCATTTAGAAATGTCCCTGATGATACCAAAGTGCTCTCAAGGTTGCAAACTGGGACTTAAGAATTTACTATATTTCAAATCCTGTACTGGTGTTAGGCAGCAGCCACAAAGCTCCCTGCTTTAAGTGGCCTCAGTTGCTTCCGATATCCTGCCTGGTGGATGCTACAGTGACTGTCCATTATCATCCAACTTTGCTCAACCTGTGTATGGTTGATTCCTTTGCTTTTCCACTTTAGAAGCTAGGGGGCATAAAGTAACTGCTTACACATGGAAAAGGACATTCAATACAAGTGGAATTACAAATACACACACATATATATATATATATATATATATATATATATATATACAAAACAAAGAGTATTTTTCCTGGATTGTGAAGTAAGGCCCATAGACTAAATACCTAGCATCAAAGCTGACATATATATGGGAGTAATTGAATGGGGTACTCTCAGACAGTGCACCAGTCTTATAATACTGAAGTTAGTTCCAACATCCAAGCATTGACAATCATCTATTATTTAGGCACTCTGGGACACATACAGTATTCATGTCACCCTCATATGTGTTCGAGTGGAATTGTCTCCATAGGGTTTTCACCGGCTGATTTTGGGGAAATAGATTTATAAGTCTTTATCTGGGGTATTTCTGGGTGGATTGTACTTCTAGACAATTCAGTTAGTAGGAAACATGTTAATTTACATCTCAAGATAATTATGGGACATTTATTCAAAAAGTCATTACATATCAAGTCTCAATCATAATAATACCTGAGAAAAGTCTTATAAACTATAAAGATTTTAAAACATCTCATTCATTTTGGCTCTTATAGATTAATTGATCTTACTCATGATGACAGGCACTAGAGAATGTAATATAGGCGGGGAGACTTCTGTGTAACCATGATGGAAGGTTGATAGTGTCTTTTCTAACAACCTCTGGAGTTATGCTACAGCATTTCTGCTTTTTTTTCATTAAAAATGTGTCATTAAGGGTGGACATGCTCAAAAAGAGGGAGATTGGACATATTTTGATGAGAGGAGTATCAAGAATTTGATATCTTTTAAAATAATCCCATTGACTTTTTTCAGTTAGCTTTAAACTTTGAGTTATTTTTACTATTATGCCTACAGCATTGTGCACTCATTAAACCATTCTGAAATTCTGATCACCAAGAAAAACATACCTATAAAAAGAAAAAATGAGGGTTTAAAGGCATGTTCTCTTTGAGAGCAATGAATGAGACTTTAGAGTTTAGAGTTTGGTGTTTGTTTGTTTGCTTTGTCCTTTTCCTTTCTTCACTTTCTTAGGGAAACAGGTTCATTTGGAAATTAATTTTCTAATTCCCCCCTCATTACTTCAAGCTCTATCTCGTCAACCTCTGTATCTTGCTGGTGTTATTTCAGAAGTGTGTGTGTGTATGTGTGTGTGTGTATGTGTGTATATATATATATATATATATATATATATATTTATTTATATATTTATATTTTCTGGTGCTGTTCATGGGGATGTTTATACTTTGAAGATAGAAAATTAATTTCTCAATAACTTATGCTTATCTTCTTAGAAGTCACTAACAGAGATGCTTTGGTAATGATTCATGTCAAAGTTCTGCCAAAAACCTATGAATTAGACAAGTGAACAGTGCTTTCACTTTGTCTTCTAAACTTTTAGTAGTTAAGAAATTATGTGCTTATTTTCTATGGGCTCAACTACCTATGTTTGATATTTTATTAAATATTATAATATTGTCAAAGGAGATATATACCACAAATATAACCGGATATGTTTAAAAACACATTAGGGTGAGACATAGTACACCATTATGTGTATGTGCCAGTTTGCTGATCCATTCATCTACTGATGGAAATTTAGATTGCTTCCAAGTCTTTGTGATTATGAATTGTGCTGCAGTAAACATTGATGTACATACCACTGACTAGTTTATTTCTGGCCTCTTCTGGATGCATACCCAATAGTGGGATAGTTGGATCATAGGGTGGCTCAACTTCCATTTTCATTAAGTATCACCAGACTGCTTTCCATAGTGACTGTACATATCTACACGCCCACCAGCAATGTAGAAGTGTTCCTATTTCACCACATTCCCTCCAACATTTTTTGTACTCTGATTTTCTGATCTGGGCTTAGCCTCAAGGGTGTTAGATGATATCTCATGGTTGTTTTGATCTGTAATTCTCTGATGGCTAGTGAGCGGGAGCATTTTCTCATATGTTTATTGGCCATATGGACCTCCTCCCTAATGAAACTTCTTTTCAGTTCTTTTTCCCATTTCTTCAAAGGGTTATCTGTTTTCCTCTTCTTGCAGGAAATGAGGGTATTGTAGATTTTTGTAATAAGCCCTTTGTCTATTGTACCCTTTCTAACAATCCTCGCCCAGTCTATGGGTTACCTTACTACCCTCTTGGTAAAGTGCTTTGAAGCACACGTGCTTATTCTTAGCAAATCCCATTTGTCAATTTCAGTGTACCCTGCATGTGTACCCTGACCGATAGCAGTTAGCCTTTGTATTCCCTGGGTCAAGGTTCTTAGATTTTCCCTGATTCTCTCACTAATGGTCCACATAGTTTGTGGTTTTACTTCTAGGTCCGTGATCCACCTTGAGTTTGTTCTTGTGCATGGGGTGAGTTAGAGATCCTGTTTCATTTTTCCACATGTAGATTTCCAATGTCTCCAGCACCATTTGTTAAATAGGGCATCACCCTCCCACTTGATGCTTTTAGAACAGGTTGGAGTAGGGGCCAGCATCCCATATCCACAGGGACAAAGGCAAGAAGGGAGGAAGAGGAAGAGAACTGGCCCAAGCTCCATGCTGACACATGATGCTCAGAGGAATATATCCCTCTGGAGACCCAATGCGCCACAGAAAGGACTGGGCAGACGATGATTCCTGGGGGCACGAGAGAGGGGAGAAGAAGGGGGACAAACACATGGATGGGGGAGGGGGAGCAACAAGTGGTCTGGTATCCATGAAAAGGAGGGTCTGGGAGGCCTGGTCGGGATTAAGCAAGGACAATGAATCTGTGAGGAAACACTGAAATGCCAATTAAGGTGGGACATGATGATAGGTCAGGAGGGATATGAGAGGAAATAGAGGAAGGAGCTAGAAGGTAAAGGGAAGTTGCAGAGGTCTAAACATAGGTATGTCCATACATAAATGCAACTATCTATTATAAGATGGGAATAAATTTAAGAGCATAGCTACAGGCCAAATACTAGGGTATCAAGTGGAACTTGGGTCCTCACCCTGGTGCTCCCTCAAGGCATGAACACTTTGTTCTATGGGTCTGGTATTCCTTGAGGCTCACTCGCTCAACATGATCACTGAAGTAAAATGGGTGCACAAGCAAATGTGGTGAAGAAAGCTGATGGTACCCCGCCATCAAAAGATATATTGTCTGGGGTCTTAACAGCCTGAAGATAAATAATAGACCATTTACTTGAGAAGAGACCACACCCACACAGAAGAAGCACAACAGCCAGAGTGGCCACATGGTGGTGAAAGGTTTAGGCAATAAATATCAAACGGGGGAGAAAAAACACATATCACTGTGTGTGCACATCCCCAAGGAGCCCACTGAGGACATGTGGGAGCATGAAGAAGGGTAGTGAAGAAAGCTGATGGTACCCAGCTTTCAAAAGATATAGCATCTGGGGTCTTAAAGCCTTGAATATAAACAAGCAGCCATCTAGCTCAGGAGCAGCAAAACCCACCACAAAAGAAGCTCAGTTGCCCATGTGATCATGAGGTGCTGAAACAATCAGGCATCAGGCATCAAAGAACAAAAATCAAAATCTATGGACCAATTGACTCCTGATATCACTGAAGACAAATGGATACAGAGGAAAACAGAGTAGAAAAAATGATGGTGCCCAGCTACCAAATGATTGAATGTCTGGAGTCTCAAAGATTTGAAGATAATTGAGTTGCCATCCAGCACAGAAACATCAAAGCCCACATGGAAGAAGCACACCAGCAAGTGTGATCAAAAGGGGCTGAAGGGAGCAGGTATCGAGCATCAAAAAACAAGAATCACATCATTACGAATCAGGGGGAGAGCAGGTTGGGGACCTAAGGCCCACTGGTGGGTAATTGCTCCCCCCTTTACAGGGGAGTCACAGGGAGGAGACCGACCAGTCAAGGTGCAGCCGGGCAGAGATGATGAATACAAGTTTCCTGTAGTTCCTGAAGGCTTTCCTCCCCCCCCCACCACAAGCATCATGGTCCCAACTCTACCTTGCAAATCCAGATGGACTGGAGAAGTCACACTAGTAGAGAGGGGAGCTGGAGATATGAGGAGAACAGGATGGATGAGGCCCTTTGGGCCAGTGGTTAGATTGGAGATACTGGAAGGGTGCAGAGAAGGTGGGGTAGAGAGACGGAACCAACGGCAAGGATATACACATAAGCTCCTATTTGAAGGAAGGGCATCAAAGGAGTGGGTTGGGGGAGAGGTCGGACAGTGTAAGGTATAACAGAACAATAACAATGTATAAAGTATTGAGGGTTGGTGGGGAGAAGAGAGCAGGGGAAGAGGGGAAGGGATGGAAAAGCCGATACTAGGGGCTCAAGGGAAAAGGTGGACGATTGGAGAATGATAATAGTAGTGGACATGTGAAGGTGCCTGGCAGAGTCTGTTTATTTATGTATTGTGAGAAATGATGTACGAGCCCCTAATAAAAGTGATAAAAAACACATTGGGGTTAGTATTACTGTACCCACTTTCTTTTACATAAGGTTAGCTAAGAAAGATACATGTAAATAGTTATGAAAAAAGAGTAGCTAGGAAGAAGGGCCGTGTTCAGGAGAAAGAACTATGCTGTTAGTCGTCATCATGTGCTCGTGGAAACCATTTGTAAATAGAATAGAAATGTGCCCACATCTGCACCCTCTCCATGATCTCCAATATGTTCAAATCTATAATTGTGACCATGGACTCACTCTATTTCTTTAAGGGTGTCCTTCATTGTCACTGACCTGGTACTTTACCAAACAAAATGTCACTCCTCAGCAATTGGTCTTTCCTGATGATGGGTTTGAAGGGAAGAAAAAATGTACTATTTTGAGGGTCTGCTGTCACTGTCATAGAAGGATCTTGTAAAGAGAAGTTAGACTACATAGATGTCAGAAAATTTGAATTCAAACTCTGCGTTTACCCCTTTCCAGTTCTGTGACCTGGGGCAATTGATTTTGATCTGTTTACTTGTCTATGTAACAGAATAACCATAAGTTGCAAAACATGAGATAAAGTAAATGAGTGCACTGTCTAGAAATAAAAAAAAACACTCGCTAAGTATTATTCATGCCCTTTGCAGACTTCTAATCACAGCACTTTCAACAGAAGTGTATCCTAAGAAATATTGTTGAATGAATCCCTGGTTGAATCAAGAATATGCAAATTGAATCCTACTGCTACTTCTGTGTTGTTGGTTGTTCTTCAGTAGCTTCACGTCCTTGGAGGACCCTGGTGTGCCAAAGAGAACTCTTTCCCAGCTTTCTCAAGGTTGCAACCTTTGGGATGCAGATCTCTAGGCATGTCTCCTGAAGTGTCTCTCAGTGAATTGGAACTGCCCACCTTTGGATTAGTAGTCGAGTACTTAAATGTCCACTCAGGATCGCCTATTCATATCTAATGTAAATGAATATTTCCTACACTTTTTTCAGTGGGGAAAAATGACTTGCACAAGTTTTGTTTTACCATCTTTCAATTTGAGTCACAGGCTAGACTCTGCCAATTAATGTTTAAATCCTATTCTAAAGGATAACAAAAATCGCAGTAAGCAACTTATGTCTCATAATTTTCCTAAATTGGATTTGTAATTTATTAAGACAGCAAGCTCCAATATACCGCTCTAGCCATGATGTCTACAAATCCCAAAACATTTTTGCCCATTTCACCTTCTGTGAGGAAGAAATACCTTCCTAGGATATTGAAATATACCACACACACAAATATATATATATACGTGGCTGCTGCAGTTGTGAGGAAGAAATACCTTCCTAGGATATTGAAATATACCACACATACACACACACACACACACACACACACACACATATATATATATTATATATTCGTGGCTGCTGCAGTTTTTCCATCCTTGTAAAAGAGACAAGAAGAGATTTGATGATGGTCGGTTAAAGCATTTATGTTCAAAAGAGAAATCCTGCTGTGTGCCCACCACATGTCAAAGGAACACTTTGCTCCCCACTCTGATCACCCCCTGCCTTGGCTGCAATTCAGTTACACTTCATGTCCCTGAAGAGGGTCTTGTGGCTGCCAACGGGTGAACCAAAAAAACAACAACAAAAAAACTCTCCCACATTACCTCCCCCAATTAGTAATTAAATCATGTATTTTTATTTTTCAAAAGGTTGTCACAAATTTCAGAAACTAATTAAAGCCCATAAGGACATCTTCAAACAGCCTCTTTCAAAAGTGATCTGAGCATTGTTTCCAGTGGTGGAACCTGGGGATGGGCGCCCTGGAATGCCAGAGATGTGAAGTTATCAATCAGAAGAGGCAGTGCTTAATTTTTTCACACCTATGATGGCTGTCAATGCTATATGACACACATTTGGTCACTGTGGTTCCTAAGGTAGATCACCCTCATGTCTTTTCAAATGCTAATCATATCTGTTACCTAAAGGAGAAATTGAGAGAGAGGGAGAGAGAGCAAATAAATTTCTCTCTTCTGGAATTCCTTTTTCTCCTTCCATACCCATATGGTTGTTTACCACTTTAATTCTTCTATTTTTGTTCTCCCAAAACTCTTGCCCATAGACATATACCAGGGCCTGATATGACCACTGTGTTTTCATGGATGTGTTGTTTGTATATATATACAATAAAGATCAGCCTTTCCCTTTCTCAGAGACCAAAGTGGGTGTGGGGGTGAGGGAGTAGGGGTGGGGGGAGAATAATCCCAAATTGTGCTGACATTAGCTCTCAGTGAAATGAAGCAAATGAGCTGGGTGATGATGAAGACATTTCAAGGACATCCCTAGTAGGCAATAGCTTTCTCTCTGGGTCAGTCAGTGTTTCAGATTGCTTAATTACTGCACATTCATGCAGGTAGCTGCACTGAACACATGGAAAGACATTGGGAGGTCTCCTCTATTGTTTAACTTTGCACAGGAAATGTCACACACAGCAGAGGGGCTTAACTCTGACTTTCTTAGATTCTCCTCTACATGTGCACAGTGATGAACATTTAAAATACATTTTAAAAAATATAAAATGTATCTCTAGCTAATGATTATTGACTATCATTCCTCCACCCCTTTCTCATCAAATTTAATTGTATTCAAGGAGGGAGCTAGCTTTTTGTTCAAATTAACAGTTTCATTATTTCAGTCTTTTGGAGTATTCTCATACTCAGGTGGACCAGTATTGTTTTGTTTTGTTTTTTAGGGGTGTGTGTGTATGTAGTTGTACATCATGCTCAAACAATGTAAGGGGTATTTAAAATTATAATTAGAGATAATTCTTTTTCTTAATTGAAAAGAAAAGAAGTCTAAGGACAGTGGAACATTGTGACAGGAATTAAAATTTTAAGATGTTAAAAAATAAATCAGTGAGCCTGTGTATCTTATTGAAACAATTAAAAAACTCTCCCAACGTTTGGTTTTTCCCAAAATCAAAGAATAAAAGAGCATACAGTGTTAAGAAATGCCAGGTAATTCAATGATCCTGAGTTCCGAAAAAGAAAAGCAAAACAAACACGGTCTAACATGAAATTTAAATTTCTCTTCTTTAGCATTCTGGGAAGATTTACATAGAGGCTTCTATTTATATGAGACTTTTACTTTTCTTTGAGGACAGTTATTTAATCACCTCCCTCCCTCCAACAGCCATCTGTTCTCCAGGGCACATTGTCCTAACACATTTCATCTCCTATATGTTCTATATTTGTAGTCACTTTTTCCATAGACCCAAATAAATCATATTTCCCCTCCCCAAATATACAGATCTTTCTATAAGAAATGGCTCATTTTAGTGCCGAGTGGGGACCCAAGTCCCATTTGTGGGCAATTGGACATTCTCTTCCAGAAGGGTTGCGGGGAGGAAATGGGACAGTCAGGTTGCAGAGAAGTAACAATGAAGCATACAACTTTCCTCTAGTTCTTTTTTAAAAAATTTTATTGGGGGTTCTTACAGCTACTACAACATTTAGTACATCATTTGTATCAAGCACATTTGCATACATGTTGCCACATACATTTCCAAACATTTTCCACTTGAGCCCTTGGTACAAGCTCCTCTTTAAAACAAACAAACAAACAAACAAACAAATAAAAACCTCCCCTTTCCTTCCCCCTTTTTTTAATGAATCATTTTATTGGGGGCCCATACAACTCCCATCACAATCACTAACAACATCAGTTGTATGCAGGCCACTTTTACACACCCATTGCCATCATCGCTCTCAAAATATTCTCCCTCCCTCCAGGGCCCCATTATCAGCTCCCTATATTACCCTCCCCCCTTCCCCTTGAACCCTTAGTATTTTACAAATTATTTTTTTCATCCTGTACACTGTACAATGTGTCCCAACACTCACTTCCCTGTTGTCCGTGCCCCAGAGAGGAGGCTAGGTGTAGATCCCTGAAGTTGGTTCTCCCTTTCTATTCCTCCATCCCTCTACCCTCCTGGTATTACCACTCTTTTTACTAGTCTTGGGGATCATCTATCCTAAGTTTCCCATGTTTCCAACTTCACTGTACATCTCCTGGTCTAGCTGGATTTATAGAATTGGGGTCATGATAGTGGGTGGGAGGCAACATGGGAACTAGAGGAAGGTTGTATATTTCATAGCTCCTACCCTGTATCTTAACTGGCTCATCTCCTCCTTGTAACCCCTCTGCAAAAAGATGTCACCTCACCTGTTGATGGGCTTTGGGTCCCCAATCTGTACTCCCCCTCATTAATAATAATATAATTTTAGCTCATTGATGCCTGACACCGGATCCCTTCACCACCTCATGATCCCCAGGCTGGTGTGCTTCTTCCATGTGGACATTATTGCTTCTAAGCTGAATGAACCAGGGGTCACTCTAAGAGGTCAACTACAGACCTTGAACTTTATACAGGTTCCTATATTGCTATTATTTTTATTATTCTGTTACATATTGCATAGTACATTGAGGGGGTTTCTTGCTGTTGTTATCATTGTTTTACTTGCTTAAGTTTCCTCTAGTTCTTAAAGGCTTTCTCCCCCAACTATAGTGATCCTAAATTTACCTTACAAATACAAGTAGGTTGGAAGAGATACACTGGTACAGATGAGAACTGGTAACACAGGGAACCCAGGACAGTTGAGCCACTCAGGACAAGTAGTGAGAGTGGAGATATGGGAAGGGTGGAGGGAAGGTGTGGTGGACAGGGGGAGCCGATTACAAGGGTCTACACATAACCTATCTGGAGGATGGACGGTGGAGGAGTGGGCGGGGAGAGATGTTGGGCACTGTATGATATGATAAAATAATAAGAATTTATAAACTATCAAGGATTGGTGGGGAAGGGGAAGCAGGATGTGAAGGGAAGGAATGAAAACTGATGTTAAGGGCTCAGGTGGAAAATCAAATAGTTTGAGAAGCATGATGGCAGTGTGCATGGAACGGTGCCCAATATATGTGTGTATGCATTGTGATAAGCGATGTAGGAGCCCCCAATAAAATGCACTTTTAAAAAAAGAAATTGTTCAGATAGCAAAATATTTATTGAAAGTCTTGTTTCTTCTCACAGATGACAGGTGATTTTTTGGAATTTTCTATCAAACTAAAAGTGGAATACGTAACAACTACTAAGGGAAAGTAGGAGTTGACAGGGATCTCTTTGGTAGTTCATAGTTCAACTTCACCCAGATGTAACTCCGAAAAAAGGCCCAATAATATCATTTTGAAAAAATCAGCACTGAAAACCCAATAGAGCATAGCTCTCCTGTGACACACATACAGTTACCATGAGTCAGAACAGACTTGACAGTAGACCATAGAGACTGACTTTTATCCCCCAAAAGATGTTTTCTGGACTCTGCATGTCCATGAAGTTAAATACACTAAGAGTCACTACTAAAACACATATATCTATAATTCCTAAGTTCTGTTTGAGTCATTGGTTTTTCTCATTGATTCCAGCTTCTGCCGACCATAGAGGATACAGTAAAACTGTCCCATAGCAGGTCCTAAGCTGTGATCTTCACAGGAGCAGCTCCCCAGGTCTGTTCTGTGGATCCTCCAGTGGGTTCCAATGCTGATCCTTTGAATACTTTTGATCCTTTGAATACCAGCTGAGCATTTAACCTTTATATACTGGGGGTGCTTTCACATTTATATACAACACACTGTCAAGTTCACTTCATTTTAAAGTTCTGCCTTACATTCCATGTGAGGCATCAGATCAAGAGCGACAGCCTGTAAAATGATACTGAGCTCCTAACTTTGGCGTAGGGGTATGTGAAGCTACCATTTCCTGAGAGAGCATCTGCTGCCAGTGAGCTTGCTGGGGAGTAGGAGGTGAAGATGAGCTCAGCTTGGTGTAGTGAAGCTGATGATTTTGTGGGATATCATAATGGAACTATGCAGTCTGCCATTTGACGTGATGCCAAAACTTAGGTGTGTGGAGCTAGGAGTTCCAGTTTGGTGATAACAGAAGCAAATTAAATAGTTCAAGAATTGGAAGAAAGAGAAACAAAGCAGCAAAAAAGTGTAATAGAACTCAGGGGGTAGAGAATTGACAGCAAGGAATGATCAGTAATGTAAACTGCCATATGATGTCTCATAGGATCATGATGGGGGGAGGGGAAATCTAATGGGTATGTCAAGTAGGAGACTCCTCTGTGTGTTTAATGGTAGTTGTTTTGTTAGGATGATAGAGATAGATGTGGGCTTATGAATCGGACTGAAGTGGGTAGCATTGTGAACAGTTACTAGAACTTTGTTTACCATCCTTGAATCACACAGTGTTTGGAAGACTAAATCTACAGTAAAGTTGCTATATTGGTTTAGAAAAACTATTCATGCCTCCATTATAAATGGCAACTGAGGTAATATTCTTGAAAGTTCTCACTATTTCTAAGCAACATGTGACTGTAGAAAGGGACCTAATTTATCCAAAGAATACTTTGTGTGGCAGTCACAAAATCTATAGTCAATTTGAGACTGCTAAGATTTAAGGAGTGGAGTTTAGACTGTCAGTCAGGTCACAGCTTGATTACCTCCTTGGGATCCACTGAGGAGATAAATATTTGCTAGAAGTGGGACCCTCACACACTCCCTGAGAGACATTTGTGTTGGCAAACCATATGAAGGGAGGCTGCTGGAGTCAAAGCCCTGGAGCTGAGAAGTCATGTGGAAACCCATGTCTGCAATGAGATGTTTTTAGCAGCACTGGACCCATGGGACTTTCCACCCACTGGCCTGTGATCTTCCTGCATTTGGCATCATTTACTGTGTTGCTTGAGTCTCAAGAGGAATTTGTAGACTGATAGTAGACATATGGGCTAATATCGGACTTACAGATTTGGACTGGATTGGGCTGGGATTCTTTGTTAATGGGTACAATGGCGCTTTAACATAAAACTCTCTTTTACACATATGAATGTCTAAGAACTTGTTTCTCTAGCGTGCGCGCTTTGTAGAAACTTGTCATTCATATTTTAACTTCAGTGTCACCTTCTGAGAGAGGAGATTACTGAACATAGATTCTTGGATACTCCTGTTATATTATTGTGCTAAATTATCTGCATTGCAATTAGTACATGATTATTCAAAATCTATCTTGCAAACAAAATAAGAGCAGCAAGAAGAAATTTCAACTGTCTTATTTCCTGATAAATCCCTTAGATATTTCCTTCGATTGTAGTTTTGAACTCTAGACTATCAAAAATAACTGTCAAATCAGTAAATGAATGGGCACAGAGTTTCTAAATTTATGGAATTTGAAGTCTTATTTAAGATCAGTAATATATCAATTACGCAAAATCAAATAATTGCAACATGCTGGGAATTGTGTTAAGAATATATATTAAACTCTCCCTAGGGAAAATGTTCGAGCTCAACATTAATCCTACTTAATAGATAAAACAATAAGAGATTCAGAGCACAGAAAAATCTTATAAAATAATAAAGCTCCAATGTATCATACAGCTTGGACTTGAGCCCATTTTAACTAACTCCAGGAATATAGTCACTACACACCCTGCTTCTCCTTTTCATTGAAATGCCGGACCCACGATTGTGTAAAGCTGCAAGTATACTGAACAGAAGATGGACGGCATGGGGTCTTCACACAGAATTGTACTATGATTCCTTGTGTACTACAGTAGTCAGTTAACTTATGAAAATGTCTGTTTTAGATCATATTGCTTTCTAATATAATGTGGCCAAAAGACTTGTTCTAGATATAGATAATCAAATTGCTCAGTAAAAATAGCAATAATACATTAGTATAATATTTAAGATACTATTCTTTGTGCTAAATTATGTAATTTTTACAATGTCCCTACAGGGTTGGCTTATACATTTCTATTCCCATTATACAGATGATGACATTAGGATAAATACATTAGCTAGTAATCAGGGGTAAAGACAAGATTGGAGATAGGCAGACTTGGAGACTAGCATCTCAAGTACTTTATGGCAACAGAGCGAAAGGTTCATTATAAGATATGGTGCACTTTTAAAGCCTCTATAGACAAGGCTGTCTATACAATTTCTGACTACCTTAAAATGTCTATCAAGCGCCGTACAAGTTCAGTTGTGGACTCTGAAAAGATATGCTCAAATTCTAACTTCCTCATAACTGTAAATGTGACCTTATTTGTCGATAATCTTGGCTGGTTTAATTTTGTAACATGAGGTAATTAATGTGGGTCTTACTGATGTTATAAGGAGCTCGGATGGCATAGTGGCTTCACAGCGCACTTCCAACTATAAAGTCCGTAGCTTGAAATCAGCAAGATAAAGATGGAGCTTTCTAGTCCCAGAAAGCGTCGCATTCTGGGAAACGCACATGAGGCCGGTTTGTCCTGTCCTATAGGGTCTCCGTGAGTCAGCATTGACAAGAGGGAGTGTGTTTGGCTTTTGATCATTGACATTGTACCTTTTGCCATTATACGAATTGGAGAGGCGCATGGGAGCCGCAAAGGGAGGAGAGTATATGAAAGCAAACGCAGAGATTGATTTCCCCTGCCACAGGTCAAAATAAGCCTGGGGCCACAAGAAAATGGAAAGAAAGAAACAAACAAAACAAAACAAGGAAGTATCTTTGCCCACTGTATTTTAGAGAACATAGACTTGGTGACCTTCTGATTTTGTAGTCAAGCCTCCCAAACTGTGAGATAATGCATTTGTATTATTTTAAGCCACTTGCTTAAAAGAAAAGGTTGCACATTTTAAATAAAGTGAGACTAAAGATCTTATATAATTTAACTAAGCTAAATATAGATGTATACTCTAACTAATGCATTGAAGCAGCTTAAGTAGGATGAACTGTTGACTGTTTTAAGTTTCATCTTTTAGACAACTTATCTAGCCTTAGTGAGAGACTATCTAAACTTGGTGCGCTACCCACTGGGCTACTAAGTTCAAAGTGAGCAGTTCACAGCCACCAGCTGCTCCATGGAATAAAGAGGAGGCTTTATATGCCTATAAAAATACACAGTCTCCGGAAACTTCATGAGCAACTCTTTGACAATTCTGAACCTATCCTCTCCTCTAGGACTCCTGTAAGTCAAAATTGTGTTTTGTTTCATTTGGGACACTTGAAATGTGACTAATGCAACCGAGAGCCTAAATTTTAGTGAACTAAAATGTAAATAGCTACATGCCGCTAATGACTATCACAATAGGACATTGCAGACCCAGGTTATTTATGGCTTTAAAATATTCCGAGACTTAACTTAAACAATTACAAGATATGTAGATATATGGAAATGGATATTAAAGATGTTATTTCACAAAGAAATAGAAAATATTTTAGTACTAGGAGATACCCAAAACACCTGAAAAAAGTTCTCTGCGTGGAGTTTTCATAGTATATATTTTTCCCTGTAGACAAGCATCTAGCAACTCACTCTGAGTTACTGTACCGAGTGGCATTGCCTGGGAAGGTTCTCTATAGTCAATGATTTTTTTCGTATATGCATTTTCATTTTTTTTTTGTGATGGCTGATTTAATAGAACAATGTGGGGCAAAATTTTGTTTCCTGCTCAAGAAAAATGCCACAGACACTCTTGTGATGTTGAACACAGCTTACATGGATAGGTCTATATGAAAAACTCAAGTGTCAGAGTGGTTGTCTCACTTCGAAAAAGATGAAATGTTGATTGGTGACAGAACTTGACCTGGCCATGTTGACAAGAGAGACGGCCCCTGGACATCATGCTGGACCAAGTAGAGAAGTATCAAAAAAGAGGAAGAGTCTCAGCAAGATGGATTGACACCATGGCTGCAAAAATGGATTCATAAGAGTTCATTGTTTTCTTCCGCTGGGCATGTTTGCTTTGAGTCAGAGCTAACTCTACAGCATCTAACAAGAACGATACCAAGCCAAAGAAGTTAGGCAGCATATGGATTGGCTAAACATTAGTCTAAGGAGTCTCTGATGATCTGCTTTGTAAGTATGACTTAATTTTAAGTCTTAAGTAAATAATCAGTAAATTCAAGTAAAACTAAAGTTCATCCATTTTTTGAGTCTCATCCTATGGAGACAGATTACAGTCTGTAATTACCAATAGATTCAAAATGGGACACAAATTTATAAAGGGTTTACCAATCTGTGCCAGCCCCAAATAGTCTTATCTATCATAAACATGATGGCCAAAATAATTTATTCCCAATAGAGAAATTCTATTGCCAAGCACATAGGAACATCTATCTCCTCTTGACTTTCAATCACGAGGCAATCCAATTCTGGAGAACATGTGCACACCTTACTAGTGCTGTATCTTTAAAGAAAGTAAAGAAAGTAACCACAGAACTTGGAAAAAATGAGTCCAAAATTGGAATCTATTCCTTCAAAACCCAGTAAGCACCAAAATATGATCATACACATTGCTGCCAATGATCAACCCAGGAATAATTATTTCATCCATGGAATATAGCAAATGCCACAAATAGCAATACTTGGAATTTGCTAATATCTACTGTATAAATATGTAGTTTGACACTTTAAGTAAGCTCATTTATTCTATTTTTATTTTTAGTGTAATGTATTTTGACACATTTTTAGAACGTAAATATTATCTTGGCACATCAAATTACACATGCACAATATGTAAGTGAATTTAAAATTTTCATTTGAAATATTGAAAATTCAAAGTACCTAATTTACCTAAAATTAACTCTTATCTGAAACAATAATTTTTATTAATAAAGCTACTATTTGGTTTCCCATCTCTTTCTTTGAATCATATGATATATCAAGGAGCAATGAAAATATCAAAAAGTTATAAGTTGCTATTCTGATTGTAATTATAAAATATCATATGGTCTTCATTCTAAACCTTGTTTTCTTTCTTTATGGATTTTCACTGTTCAATTTTCACCCCTTCCCCTGCACTTAGAAAGAGGAATTGAAAACAATAGAAACACCTTAAATTTTGATACTACAGGGCATAGATATAAATAATGTTTAAAATTTTTTTTCTCAAACATGCTAGCCGTTGAAAGTTTACACTAATTACCTATAGTTTTGTTAATGTTTTAAGTTGCCCTTCATCTCTCCAATTCAGACATTCTCCTCAGTTTCCTCTGCAGATACAGTCAACAGCTTCTGTTCACACCTGACATCAATTTCCTTTGATGTTCACAGCCTAAATGAGAATGCGGCAGCAAGCTGTATTTGTGAAGTGTACAGGATGCCTTTAAAATCATGGCAGGTATTTTCCTCATTAAAGCAGCCATAACAGATAGTTAGATATGATGCTGTCCCTCACCTTTCCACTAATTAATGACTATGATTGCAACCCAAATAAGATCAGGAAATTAAATGTGATAACATTTCACAGGCGAAGAAAATATACAATAATCTTGAAATAGCTTCTTACCGATAAATAAAGTTGATCTTTGGGAAATTACCATATAAATGTACTATTCTATCAAAAAACAACCCACACAAGCTAAGGAATGTAATAATTTACCTTTTAATTGAAACATGAGTTACATATCCCATTAAATTAAAATGTTATGAATTAGCTTATAGGAAGGTAATGTAAACAAGCTCTGCCATATTCTGCAGCAGGCTACAGTCGTTAGAGCAGAGGCTCGTTCAAGCTTGTCTTGAAAGGCACATTGGGGAATATGTTATACTCATTTTAGCACAGTAGCTAAGCGATTTTTTTTCCAAGAGATTTGTGGCTGGATCTAAATAAAATGGAATGAGCCAAGGGGAGGTATAGAGGAGAACTTACTGACGATACTGCACAAACATGAGCAAACCACAAATATTTCAGAAAATATAAGAAAAGTTGGTACTTACAGAAACTTAAAGATACCACTAAATAATAAATTTTTAAAATTTTGTAATCTGTAGTACAGTTTTGCATGTTTATTATTTCTGAGTCCCGTTATTATTTTTTGTTACTTGCTTTCAAATTGATTCTAATTTATGACAATTTGATATATGTCAAGAAGAACTGTGGTTGTGAGACTGTGACCTTTTAGAAGGAGATCCCAAAACCTGTATTATTAAGTATCTCTGGCTAGGTTCAAACTACTAGCCTTTCAACCTTCATTCAAGCTTTTAACTACCTGTGTCTTCTAGGGACACCTTTACATAGTATATTTAATATAATCTGATGGAACTAAGAATAGGAGTTGGTTACAATTGCTATGTAAGAGTTCACTTACAGGCTATATGTTATATTTTGTTTTTGCCAATTGTGCCCTCTTTCTGGTTTTGGAAGCACACTATGCTTTCATTTTCATGGAAACAAAAATTAACACATTTTGTTTATGAAAATATCTTGGGACAGTGCAAAAACATATCATGTGGGCATTATTTGTGAAAACATAAGGTAGGCATTTTCAACCAATCTTGAGAAGGGTCATGACTGATGGTACCAATATGTAAAGTTCATTCTGAGTGCATTGGCTATATAAACCATGGGGAAAAATCAAGATGCAAGGATGTAATTGCTCAGTTCATTTCATTATCTGTCACATAAAAGCAAGCTTGGGTAGTCCCTCTTCCAGGCAATGAGGAAACTATTGCAGTCTATCGGCTTGTCTCTCTAAGGTCATATGAAGAAGTTTTAGACATTATAATGTCCTGTATATTTTGGTAACAAGCAGAATATCAATCAGAATAATTTTCTTGACTGGAATATTGCTGGGAGCGGCCCCCAAAACAACAACACACTCATAAAAAACATACTTGCATCAGCAACCAGGAAAGGATAGAGTGAAGTGAATCACTGAGAAGTAATAGATTGTGGTCACTGTGATTGGTGCTCTGGAGATGCCTGTCATGCTGGGGGATGTGGAGTTGTGTGTCCGTGTATGAGGAAAAATAATCCTATGATGACCTATTTAGCTCTAATCTAAATTCCCATTGGTGCATACATAGATGTATATGAGATCTAATAAAGACATGAGCTCATAAAAGTTGTAGGACACACATACTAGTTTTATGCTTAGCACAGAGTATGGATAACGGTAGGTATTACCAAAGCTCAGCTTTTGTGGAATGAACACATTCACACTCTCAAGCACACTCACAGACCCAGCCATCTCCCTTCTAGGTATCATTACATTAGGGTTGTTTCCTAGGAAAAGTACCTCAGGTATTTTTGTTTTGTTTTATTTTGTTTTCCTATGTTAATCTTTCAAGGCTGCTTAATTAAAAAAAAACTCTTTAAAAGTTCTCACAGATATAATTCCATGGTTTAATCACATCAACCCATGCTGTACAATTGCTACCAGAATCAGCCTCAAAACATTTTCTTTCTTCCTGAATTCCTTGAATTCCTTTTATTCCCTCCCTCCCTCACCATACCCCCAGGAACTCTTATTTAATTAATTTATTTAGCCATATCTTGCACATCAAATATGTCCCTTCACATCCAATTGTGTTGTCCGATCCTATCAATAGGGTTATAGTGCCCTGTTGTGATGGCTTTAACACAAATCTATCCTTTTATTTTGTTCCCAGATCATATTCTCTGTATTCCTCTGTCCATTGATAGGCTATTAATATTTTTCTCCTAAGAGTGCACCAAGCTTATAGAAGACAGACAATTTATGTTGACTATATATGAAAACAAAATATTCTTGCATACCTCTGTCAAAGCATCTAAGACAGTATCTCATGTAGGAAGAAGAGTAGCTAGCTAATACAGACCTTACAGGTGAGCTTTTACATTCTGAAAAAGATGATTGCTCATCTTTATGAAACAATTTTAATTTTGCTAAATATTCAAACATCAATCAATAAAATATATATTGATTATTTACCTAGAAAAAATATGGTTTTTATTTTGGACTCCAGAATAATTGATAAGCCTTTTTTTTGCTCATTACTTTATAGGTATTCTGACATATATATGTAGATATGTATTAAATTCACCAATCTCTGACTTCTTAAATTAAAATAAGTATAGTATATGATTTAATAGATTTGTGAAAATCAAATGAGATGATCAATTTCTAGACAGGATACACAAGTGTGTCTAGTATTTCATGACATATTTTGAGGAAGAAAATGAATAAAGGTATAAATCTAGTCAAATTATTCAGGATTATGATCTATAATTATGCATTTGTGGGGAATTTCAAGGTTATGGAGAAAGAATTAGCTTAGCTTAAAAGATTTCTTTAATAATTCATTTACCCTGTGCACAAAATAGTGAACACTTCCATTTTCAAAATTGAGCCCAATGTTGCAGGCATTGGGTCAATCCATGTCTTTGAGGACCTTCTGTTTTGTCACTGATGCACATTGCCAAATATGATGTCCTCCAGGGACTGGTCTCTTCTGACAATACGTCCAAATTTTATAAGATGAAGTCTTAGCATCCCTGCCCCTAAGGAGCACTCAGCCTTACTTCTTCTAATACAGATTAGATGTTCTTTTAGCCATCAATGATATATTGATATTTTTCTCTAGAACTACAATTCCAATGCATTGATTCTACTATGGTCTTCCTCATTCAATGTCCACTTTTTACATGCACATAATGGATTGGAGAATATCATGGCTTGGATCAGGCACACAAGTTCTCAAAGTAAATCTTGCTCTTCAATCTTCTAAAGAGGTCCTGTGCTGCAGATTTGCCCAATGAAAACTACCTATTTATCTCAACTGCTACTTTCATGAGCATTGATTGTGGGTCCAATAAGACAAAACCTTGGCAACTTCATTCTTTCCTCCATTCATCATATTACTTATTGGTTCAACTGTGAGGATTTTAATATTCATTACATTAATTTGAAAGTCATACGAAAGACTATCATCCTTGATCTTCATCAACAAGTCTTTTAAGCCCCCTCACTTTCAGCAAGTTTGCTTCAGCTGTATACCGCAATCCTGATGCTGTGCTTTTCTTCATACAATCCACCCCTGATTATTTCTTCAACATATAGATTGATCAAGTATGGTGAGAATATACAACCTTAATGCACACTTTTCCTGGCTTTATAGCATGCAGGATTCCCTTGTCCTGATCACACAACTGCCTCTTGATCCATGTTTAATTTCTGAATGAGCACAGTGAAGTGTTCTGGAATTCTCATTCTTCTCCAGGTCATTCACATTTCATTATGATCCACAGAGTTGAATGCCTTTGCACAGTAAATGAAGCACTTTTTTTTCTGGTATTCCTTTTTTTGAGCCAAAATCTATCTGACATCAGTAATGATGTCTCTTGTTCCGCATTCTCTTCTGAATTTGGCCTGAACTTCTGACTGCTGTAACAGTCACTGGGTGATCTTCAGCAATATTTTACTTGTGTGCTATATCAATAATTATCACTCTATAGTTTGAGCATTGTGCTGGCTCACCTCTCTTTGGATATCGATCTCTTCCAGTCAGTTGACAAGGTCTTTCAAATTTCCTGCCATAGAGGGCGAAGTGCTCCTTCAGCTTTCTGAAACATTTCACTCAGTAGTCTGTCACTTCTTGGACCTTTGTTTTTGGGTAGTGCTTTCAGTGAAGTTAGACCTTCTTCCTTAAGCACCATTGGTTCGTGCTCATAGAGCAGTTCCTAAAATGGTAAATAGTTGCCTAGTTCTTTTTGATACAGTGACTCTGTGTATTCTTTCCTATCTTTTCTTGCTGCCCCCTATATCATTCAATGTTTTGCCTATGGAATCTTTCAAAATTACAAATAGAGGCGTGAATTTTTTCTTGATGTCTTTCAGTTTGTATGTTCAGTGAGTGTACTCTTCACTTTTTGGTTTTTGAATTCTAGGTCCTTATACATTTCCTTATAATAGTCTGTTTTCTCTTTGAAATTTTATTTTCAGCTTCCCGAGTTTATGCTTTCTTCCATTTGCTTTAGGTACTCTATGATGAATAAAAAGTTTCAGAGTCTCTTCTGACATAGTTCATTTCTTTCTTTTCTGCATTTTTAATGACTTCTTGATTTGTTTATACATGATGACTTGATGTATTCCCACAGTCATTAGTGTTTAATGTGTCAAATGTGTTATTCAGCTTTTCCTGAAAGGTGGGGCAGGGGTTTTTCCAAGGTTGTATTTTGGCTATTATAGACTTCTTTTCCTTTTCTTCAGCTTCATTCTGAACTAACGGATGAACAATCCGTGGTCTGTTCCACAGTGGGTGTGGTCTGGTTTGAGCTGTTGGTACTGAATTTCTTCAGTGTGACTTTCTACACTTGCAGTCAGTTGGATTTTTGTGTATTTCATCTAGGGAAGTTCATGTGTATTGTTGTCTTTTGTGTTCTTGAAAAGGTATTGGCTACAAATCATCCTTTAGTTAGAAAAACTTATATCACACGTTCTCCAGCTTCATTTCTACTAAGTTCCTATTTTCCAAATACTGCTTTTTCTGCCATTTCCAACTTTTGCATTCCACTCACCAGCAACTATCAATGCCTCTTGATTGTGTTCAATCAATTTCCAACTGAAGTAATTGGTAGATTTCCTCGATTTTTCATTGCTAATTTTTTTGGTTCATGCATGAAGTTGAATAATAGTTGTATTGATTG
This sequence comes from Nesogale talazaci, assembly GCA_004026705.1. Classification (NCBI taxonomy): domain Eukaryota; kingdom Metazoa; phylum Chordata; class Mammalia; order Afrosoricida; family Tenrecidae; genus Nesogale; species Nesogale talazaci. The sequence goes on along the minus strand of PVJH01008508.1, from coordinate 42,148 downwards.
GTTTTTCTTGGAGGTTGACAAATATACTCCAATCACAGCTTTGGGCTTCATGATGGATTTAACAAAATCCTTTTGGACAATGAATGCCATACTGCTCCTCTTGATTATGTAATTCCTAGCACAGTAAATCATAAATTTTTTTTTAATTTAAAAAATGGCCAACATCAATTCCTTTTAGCCCACCAATGCCTAGGATACTGATCTTCATGCATTCTGTTTCATTCTTTACCCCTTCCAATTTTTCTAACAACATACTTAGCACATTGCAACTTTCAATAATTAGACAAGTTTTGCAACTAGCTCTTTTAATTGAGTTGTGTTTCATCAGCCAATGAATATTCCAAAGGCTTCATTCGCACAGGCATTACCTGACTTGCACCCCCCCCACCCCGGTAGACTCCTCTCCAAAAAGTGAGCTCCTGTTGGGGCACATTTCAAGTGCCCTCAGACCGAAGGGGCCCATCCGCCCATAGATTCTCTGACAACGCTTTGCTTCTATCTTAGACTTTCATCAGTTGAAAATGCTTTGAAAAGATACTCCATAAGGTTTTCAGTGACTTCTTGCTCCTCAACCCTTCTTCGTGGCTGGTTCTTAGTTGGGAAGCTTTGCAGGAACTGGTTTGCTCTGGATAACTTTGCTGGTATTTGAAATACCAGTGAGGTAGCTTCCAGCAGGACAGCAACACACAAGCCTCCACAGTAGGTCAGACTGACAGACTTGTGGGGGCAAGTTTCTGTTATATACAGCCAAAAGCAGGCCTAGAAGTTGGAACAATTTTCCTATCTATTCATTACTTGCTTTCCTACTTGTTGCATAAATTTAAATATTTATTATATTAAGTGGATTTCCTCCTAGGCATGTAGCTATTATTCTCTGTCCTTCCAGATAAATCTTGAACTGCTTTTTAATTATTATTAATATAATGCTTTGCTTCTTAAATTTGTTGAAAAATTGTCATCTCAGCATAGCAAACTATACAACTATGTCCTATGTTATTTAATTCAAAATGTCCATTCCTAGGCCATTTCAACTCACTAATGCTGAAGGTATCAATCAGTATGTGTTCTATTTCATCGATGAAGGTTTCTAAACTTTCCAGATTTATACTTTGTTTCGAGTTGTGTTGCTTCAGAAAATATAAGTTCTGAGTTTTACTCCATCTATGTCAGTAAGGACAACTCTACTTTGAGTAGGTAGGTCTTCCCCAGTTATATTTTGAGTGACACCCAAACAGAGAAGCTCATATTTTAGCGCTGTATCAGATCAGCTATGAGACCAACTTTGAGTGACTAATCTCTCAAGAATTCATTGCCTATCCTTTTCATAGTCTCATCTTAGTCTGTAAACTCTGCTCTTCACTCTGAAAGACCTTGCTGGGGTTTAAGATGTCCATAGTGGATTTTCTAGCATAACAAGTACACCTGGGTCCCGAGTAAAATAAAATAATAGACAGGTGAGAATAAAGTTAGCATGTGCAAATAATATATCACAGTACTAAAATAAAACAGAGATTCTAAAAGTTTATGGGAAAAGTTAATAGTCTTTTTGAAGCCCTGCTGTAGTGGGCACCCTGGCGGCACAGTGGTTTCCCACTGGGTTGCAACCTGTAAGATCAGCAGTTCAAAACCACTAGCCACTCTCTGTGGGGAAATAGAAGGCTTTTTACTCCAGCAAAAATTTACAGTCTAAAAAACCCACAGGGGGAGTTCTACTCTGTCTTATAGAGTCACTTTCAGTCACAATCGACTTCGTGGAAATTGAGCTTTGTCTTTTAAAAAATATAGACTTATTCTGCTAATACAGATTAATTGCAATGATTTTCTGTAAGTGGTTTTCCTTAACTAGTCATGACAGACAACAAGCAGTAAATTTATCTTTACTAATTAAATGAATAACTAAAGCGAGGTTTTATTGAATTGTATATTAAACTGGATAACATTAGGCCCTTCTACTGAAAGAACCTGCATTCTTGGATTGGGCAATCTCACAATGAAGAGAACAATGACTCTATAAGGTAGAACTAAAGCAACTAGTACACTCCCTTCTTGTAGTATTTTTTAAAAACAAGATTGAAATTCATACTTCAATCCTTTGAAAAGCTTATTAGGAGATATTAATAATTGTATAACACTGGTTTGTGATTTAGAAATTATACAGGCTATTCCTTAGTGATGGATAATATAATGACAAATAATTTTATTTAAAATTTTGTTGTTGCTGTTGTTGTTTTAAGAACAATGATTAAGAGCAGATTTTTCCAATTAAAATCATTTCCATTGATTTGGTACCAAGTATGAAAGCATTTTCAGATACATTTTAGGTGCAAAATACAATTGTCAATAAGGGCCTTTTTTTCTCTCATGGCAATTAATCGATATCATTTCAGGAACATATATATGTTAACACTGCACAAAAAGGCAGTCAAATGTTTCCAGACTTGCATTTCTTTCTCTTTTTTTCCTTAAGTGTCTATGTTTTTTCATTACTGAAGCATTACATTTAACACATTTCTGTGCATACACAATACTAATAGAAATTCCATACAAAAGCAAGCCTGGCAAAAAGTCATAACTGTTAAAAAGTTCTATAAAATGCTGTGAGATTATTTAGGTTAGTAAAAACTAGCAAGAATTGTTGAAAACTCCAGAAGGATCTAATCAAAGTGTGAGACTGTGCAACATAATGACAGATGGAATTTAATGTAGATAAGAAAAAGGTAATGCATTTTGGGAGAAATCATTTAAACTTTTCATATACAATCGTAGGATCTGAATTAGCTGAACTTCTCAGGAAAAAAAAATAAGGGGTAATTATGGATGGAAGTATTCATTGAAGACATCTGCTCAGTCTTCAGCAGCAGTTAAAACTAATAGACTGATGGTTATATTAATAAGGCAAGAGAAAATAGTATGGAAAATATTATGACATTATGCTATATAAACCACTGATTTAATTTCACTTTAAATGATGTGTTAGTTTTTGGAATCCTGGCATTTTAAAGATGTAATGTTTACAAGTAAAAGTTAAAATAAATAAATAAATGAGAGCAGAGTCAAGGGAAGCAATAAAATCAAAGCAGGTAAAGTGGAATAAGTACCAGAGAATGTATTTTCTCATCTTTAACCTCATAGCGTCTTGTCATATTCATAATTATGGCTTGCATGAATTACAGCTCCCTCCCAAAATCATGCCCAGAAAATTATCTACAAATGAGTTTTGGGCAAAACATTTCAGACTTCTTAGCCCAACAGGGAGATTGGAATCTCTTCCTGATATAGAGGGTAAGTCTGCAATATATTCAAATGGGAACATGCTTCTACATAATTTCACTTGGGCAGTATTATTTAGATAAATTATAAGATGATACTTGTTTCTGTGGTCTTCCTATTTATTGCTTGCAGTTTATCCTGCCTTTCACCCTTTAGGAAAGGCTTTTAATGATCTCGTTAGCAATTTTTTTGGAGAAAGAAAGTGTTTGAGCTAGTACCAAATTTCATTTGTTGTTACGGTGCCATTGAAAGGGTTCCAACCCGGAGCAAGCCTGCCCCCAACAGCAGGAACAATACACAGTCCTGTTCCTGGCGGGGTGGGGGGAGCAGTCTCCCCAACCCAATGGACCAGGCAGTGGTTGTGTGATTAAAGGGTAAATTAAAGATCTATAAAACGAGGCATGCAAGGGTTCATCCTTCCATTACAGGCATATATAATGTTGGACTGCCAAGTCAGATCACACACATACATAATAGGAAATGGCTGTATTAGAGCAGTGGTTCTCAACCTGTAGGTTGCAAATCCTTTTGGGGTCAAATGACCCATTCACAGGGTCACCTAAGACCATTGGAAAGCACATTTATATTTCACAATATATGGTTACATATTGTTTTGTAATTAATCACTATGCTTTAATTATGTATAATTATGTTCAATATGTAACAATGAAATACATACTCCATATCAGATATTTACCTTACATTTCATAATAATAGCAAAATTACAGTTATGAAGAAAAAGCAAAAATAATTTTTTGGTTGGGAGTCACCACGACATGAGGGACTGTGCTAAAGGGTTGTGGCATTAGGAAGGTTGAGAATCACAGTATTAGAGGCATACACGTAACAGGAAAGTACATTCAAAAAAGTGTGGGTAAAGTTAAGATGGTGACCTCATGTTGGCTGTCTCTGAGCTGACTTGACTTTAGGTATCTCTGAACTCTTCTCCAAGGGAAGGATCTGTGATTCTTATCACAGGGGAGTAGGCCTTCCTGAGGGTGCGGTGATCTGATTGATCTTGATGGCAGATGCCAGACAATGTATAAGCAGATAACCTACAAGCAGTTAGTTAACTTTTGTGTTAGTCTGAGTTGATTAGAGAAACCAGTCCAGGGACACTCATATATGTATAAGAAAGAGCTTTATATCAAAGAGTAGTTGTATATTCAGAAAATATCTCAGCCCAGTGCAGATCAAGTTCATAAATCCTATATTAGCACATATGTCTGAAAACTAGCCTCTTCTGACTCCTGCAACACATGCAATGATATAGAATGCAGGGAGATCACAGATTTGTACTTGGAAAATCTGGTAGATCCAGTGTTAGTAGAAGCATGTCCAGGGCTCTAGCTGCCATCAGCCTGGCTCACATCAGCCTGATGTGGCTTATCATCAGGAATGTGAAGCAGAGAGAGTATGTCCAGCCTCCAGGGAGGAAGACAGGAGTTCCTAGAATCCTCAGGGGGAGACCACAGCCACAAGGAGGGATCAATTAGGCTTAGAACTGATTGACAGGATAAACTCCACCCCTTTTCTCAAGTTCACAGGGAAATATATAACAACCACAGCCTTCAAAGTATAATATCAGTCATGTGCCTGCAAGTAGCACATTTAGACTGGCGTTATTATCGGATGACATTGTGGGGAATAGCTTTGATTTGGGAGAATGTGACTGATGAATCTCCAACTCACGAGTACTCCCTCTAGGAGATCTTGGCTCTCAGACTCCTTAAAATGTGAGTGTAGCGAATGTGTCCACAGAGAACCACTTCCTGGTTTCCAGTTTCCCACACTGCCCCATCCTCCAAATGTCCCTATGCCTGAGCCCATTGATACAGTCACTGGCTCAATCCATCTCATTGAGGACCTCCCTATTTTTCCTGCCCTTCCACTTTATCAAGCATGATGTCCTTCTCCAGGGATTACTCTCTCGATACAATATGTCCAAAGTATGACTCTTGCCATCCTTGCCTCCAAGGAAAAATCTGGCCTTCTTCCAATATATGTGCAATAGGATAAAATGTTACTCAGTTCTAGGGTATTCTCACAATCTCTGTCACATTTGAGTCTATTGTCAGTCACTCTATAGTGCTATGTGTATGTGTGTGTATTCCCCAATGCTGTTGTCAAGTAAAGTCTGGCTCATGACAACCTCATGTGTTACAGTGTGGAACAGTGCTCCTTGGGGTTTTCTTCACTGAAATAGCTACAGGAGCACATGACTGTGTTGTGTTTATGTGTTATCACTGAGTTGATATGAATCAAGAATTTTTAAGCTACAAAGTGAGTGTAAATAATTCATGAAAATATTGAAGAGACTATTGCTTGTGCACGATAAATGATCAATGTTAGACACCACTCATAGATGTTGTTGTCGTTAAGTATCACCCAGTTGGTTACAACTCCCAGTGAACTGATATACAACTCACCAAAATACTTCCTGACTCTGCACCGTCCTCAAAATTGTTCTTATGTTTGAACCCACAGCTGCAGCCATGGTGTTATTCCATCTTGTCTGGGTATTTCTCTTTTTACAACTCCTCTACTTTAGCAAGTATGATGTCTTTATCCAGAGTCTGCTATCCCCTGATAACACAGCCAAATGGTTTTCTTTTAAGGAGCATGTGACTTCATCTCTTCCATGAAAATGCAGTTCCTTTTTTAGGCAGTTCATGGTCTTTTCAATATCCTTTGCTAGCACCATAAACCGAATGGATCTCTTTTTCTTCAATCTTTCTGATTCAGTGTCTAATTGTCAAATGCTTATGGTTTGGGTTGGGCGCACCTAGCCCTCAAAGTGATATCCTTGCTCTTCAACATTTTAAAGAAGTCTTGTGCAACAGATTCAGTCAATGTCAAGCATCACTTGATCTCTTGACTGCTGCTTCTGTGAGCACTGATTGTGGAAAAACAAAAGGTGTAATTCTTAACAAATTCAATCTCTTCTCCCCTAGTCATGATTTATACAATTGGTCTAGATGTGAGGATTTTGATTTTCTTTACATTGAGTTGTAATCCATAATAAAGTCTGCAATCTTTTATGTTTATCAGCAAGTGCTTCACATCCTGTTTCTTTTCAGCAAGCAAGGTTGTACCATCTATGTATCAAAGGTTAATAAACCCTTCTCTGTTTCTGATACTATATGAGTCTTCATATAGTTGAATTTCTTAATTATTTGCTCAGTCAGCATCTTAACCAAGTATAATGAGACTATATAACCCTGATGCATAGTTTTCTTGATTTTAAACCATGCCATTCTGTTTCCTTGTTCTGTTTAGACAAATGCCACTTGATGTTTGTACAGAACACAACTCAGTGTTCTGGAATTCCCATTCTTCTCAAGGCTATCCATAGTTTGTCATTACTTGCAAAATGAAATGTTTATGTACCCAATAAAACACAGAAACTATCTTTCTGTTATTCTCTGCTTTCATCCAACATCCAATTGACATCAGCAATGAAATCTCCCTTTCCATATCCTCTTCTGAATTTAACCTGAATTTCTTGCAGCTAGCTGTTAATCTACTGCTGCAAATGTCGGATGATCTGCAGCAAAATCTTACTTGCATGTGATATCAGTAATATTGATCTATAATTTGTGAATTCTATTGGATCATCTTTCTTTGGAACAGGTAGAAATTTGGAGCTCTTTGAGTTAGCTGGGTTGCTTTCTTCTGAACTTCCTAACATAGAAGAATGAGTGCTTCAACAGCTTGTTGAAACATTTCAATTGATAATTCATCAATCCTGGAGTCTTAATTTTGTCTATTTTCTTTTCAGTGCATTTGGAACTTCTTCCTTCAGTCCCATTGATTCTTGCTCATATGCTATCCCTTCAAATGACTGAATGTCAACTAGTTCATTTTGGTACAGTGGATCCTTATAGCCTTCCACTTTCTTTTCATCCTTCTATCATCCCTTAATATTTTGTCCATAGAATCTTCTTCCTTTTGGATTTTCTTACTCTAGATCTTTGAGGTTTTCATTATAACACTAGTGTTAGATAACTAAAACTTCAACTCATTCCTATGCTGACCCATTCTGACCCTATAGGATAGGATAGAACTGCCCTCTCTTTTTGAGACTATAACTATGACAGTAGGAAACCCTGACTTTATCCCTTGGAACTTCCTCCCAGATGGATTGGAATTGCTGACTTTGCAGTTAGCAACCCAATGCATGATCACTCCTTCGCCAGAACCCCTTACTATTACTTAGCGTCTGATAAATTAAACAAATCAAATAGTTACTCTATGATTGAAACTCAAAAGAATTTTTAAACCTATCTCATTAAATTCTCCACATATTTAGAGTTCCTAGAGGCAGTCCTAATGTTATAGTGTTCCACAATAAAACACTCTCCATCCACTCTCCATCCCTTAAGTAGTGATGAGACTCAGCTGGTTGGCATCACTTCAGCAGAAACAATACCTAATTTTGGGTGGAGTTTGGTGAAGTGGTTATTAAGATGGCACTTGGAATCAGATTCTCTCTAAAGTGGGAAACTGGGCATCCATCCACTTAATGGAGAAATCACAAATTTGTATTCCTAATTATTTTTTCACATTCATCTGCACAACATAGTCTAAGCATCCCTCTGCAATGTTCATTCTATCAAAATATGCAGAAAATTAGACCAAATTATGCTTTTAATATTTATTTATTCATTTCATAAAACGTATTATAGTTCTATGAAATGACCACATTTTTTTGTTTCTTTGCTTTTGTTACTTCTGCAAATAAATATATAATGGAAAGGTGCCAAATAATCAGAGGGCAGCACTGTCTTTTTTTCAGTTTTGTGCTATGCCCCCAATTCCCACAATATCTTTTAAGTGAATTTAGCAATTGCTCAAAGTGTTCAAAGAGCTAAAAATATTGTCAGAAAAATTGCAGTAAGTTCAGCAGAAGCAAAAAGGGTTTTTTCAAAGTTGAACATTATTCAGAGAAGTCTCCTGTTTCTAATATACCAAAAACAATGATGATTTTCTAATGGACATCCCTCTACATTAATGGGGTTCTATAATAATAAGATGGTTAAAGATAAATCACACATGATTATGCTCAGTTAAAAGTGGAAAATATTGCCAATAAGATTGCTAATCAAAAACAGTATGGAAATATTTAAAATAAGTTTTGTTGTTTTTAAAAGGTATTTTAAGTATTTTGATATATTAACGCTCATAACATAGTCTGATTTGCATACCATGTTTGGGGGGTTTATGTAAGTATTAACTGTATGAAATAATAAACTATCTTTGGATATATATATGTATATACATTATACTTTAAATGGTCATTAGGAGAACAAATTCATTGTTAAATTATTTGAATCCCACCACTGCCACCACTGCACTAAAGTCTATTGGTCACGTCACACCGTAACTTGAAGAAGTACTTGTCTGAGGGGCTTCTCAAACTCTGTGGAAAAATAAAATGAAAGGTGGTTCTCCTAAGAACTTCTTGAAACAAAAACAATTCCCTGCCATTGGTTCCATTCCAAATCACAGTGACCCTACAGGGCAGGGTAGAACTTCCGCAGGATTTTTTTGAGACAGTTAACTCTTTTCAAGAGTAGAAAACCTCTTCTTTCTCTCACAGAGCAGCTGAGGGTTTCAAACTCTTGACCTTATGGCTAGCAGCCCAACCGACAACCACTGCACCACCAAGGCACTTTGAGGCCCCTTCATTTGTTCTCCACTTTAATTTTTCTTCAATTTTTTTTTCATTTAGCCCTTCACTCACAGTATATATATTTATCTTTAATTCCTAATCCCTCTCCAATATCTACCTCTATCTAAAACATAAAGGCCAAGTAAATAATCCACAATTTTCTTCGAGAACATTTTCTGACCTCTCCAAAAGATTATGATCATTCCACCTTAACTTCTATAGAACTTAATCTGGACTGCTCTTTGATCCTAAAAGCTTCATGTAGTGAATTATTTGTGTCATTTAGATGATCACTCTCTTTTCTGTTCCAAACTGCTTACTTTCTTGTATTCAACAGTATCTAACATAGAGTAAAAGAACAAATTGAATAGATTAATAGCAATACAAACTTACATAATTTTCCTTAAAATGAACACACAGAGAAAATCAGACACATTTTCAAAGAATAATAATTCATTTTTATTATTATCAATCTAAACATTAAAAGCAAAACAAAATCCCAAACAGAAAATCACAATTAAAACCATCACCACTTATATGAGTATTAAAGTGTAGCTAATATTCACTGTTTTTGGTCTTAGCTTTCTGTATTACTAAAGCAGCAATGATTTATTACCTTCTCAAAGCATGGTATCAGTTACCAGAACAAGGGTAAGATTCTCCATCTCTAAAATTATACTGTATCATATTAAATCGTTTGAAGGTGACTTTGATGGTATTTTTTGGTGTGTGTAAGCAATGTGTGCAGGACTTTATTTTTCCTAAAAAATTTATCTGGTAGAGTAATCTAAACTGTCATTAATAATTAGCGTATGTTTTGTTTTACTGTTTCGTATTTTCAATTTTAATAATTTGGTTTCATATTTAGTGTATTTCCATTAAAATTAGTACTTATGTACTTTCAGTGTTTCACAAATGAATGAAAGAAGATAAATAGTATTCTAAAAGTTCATTTCTTTCTACTAGATTTTCCTGTTCTTTGCATATAACACAAATTTCCTTGATGGAGGATAGTATGTTAGTGTACAATGAGTTAAAAAGGAAGGCATGAGATCAGCTCCTGTACTGTCACTAGACAGATCCACTTTATTGAAAAGTGTATTAAAGTACCCCCTCTGGGTGGCAATAATATAAAAGACGCAGCTGCTGGCAAAGTAACAGAAATGGCACCTGGGCTCCAACTGGGCTTAGGTGTGAGCAATTTGGAGAATAGGATCAGAGAAGATACCAATGAGGTGGGGGTAAAAATTCTTTTGCCATGAAAGTCAATGTCATAATCAAAGTCTATAAAGATCTCTAGTTTCAAAGTACCACACTTAGAAATTCAAAGCAATTTTGGAAAGAGACATGCAGCATTTTATTGAACTATCTTTTGAGTTAAAAATATTTAACTGAATTAATGTTAGAAGATTGAGAGGGATTTTTATATCATGCAAATGAAAGAGTAATTTTTTTTTCCTCAGGGCAATGAGATTCACATACAGAGGAGGATTGCCATCATTAACATGGGGAAGGCATACTTCTGCCTAATCAAATGTCCATTAATACTGAAAATGTCTCTCCTTTTCATTGATTGCAGTTTAAAAAGAAACACATGAAAAGGTGGTCACACAAGATAGAGATGCCTTCATTAGTCAACATGAATGGCATACTCTTCTTTTTAATGTTCTCTCCTTCCCTTCTCCTTTTCCACAGAGCTTTGTGAAATGTGGCATGTGTAAATGCTCTATATAAAATGTAATTAGTAAGTTAGGGATAAATCAATCACATCACCTGTTTAAAAAACACCTCTCCAGCAACATGCAGCATCCTTGTCATAGCATTTTAGACACTATCCTTGGCCATAGGGATGGATTAGATATACTCTCCTTTTTTTCCTGTTGAGTTGTATGTGATTCTGAGGTTGTATACTAAAAAAAAAAGTGGTCAACAAAGATCAAAGTTTGTGATAGGAATCAATAATTTGGAACTATGCAGAGTGATGTGACTTAGTAAAGATAACTGCTTTTCTTTAGAGCTTATCTTTGGCTTGATTACTGTTTCATGCCCCTATTAATTTGGTGGGTGGATAGATAGGACTAACCAGTGAGTTTTTGAAGTCTATAATGATGTCGATCTCTATCTGTATCTACATACCTATGCCTCTCAGATCAAACTCACCATCATGGAATCAGTTCTGACTCATGATGACCCGATAGGACGGGTATAACTGCCCATGTGGGTTTATGAGACTGTAACTCTTTACAGGAGTGGAAACCCTCATCTTTTTCCCATGGAGCTTCTGACAACCTTAAATTGCGATCCTTGAAGATCAGAACCCAATGTGCAACCACTATACCGTTAGGGCTCAAAATGTAGATTGAGATATAATGGTGCCCTTATTTACAACAGAAAACAATGTTGCCTCAACCTACATTCACCTTTGACAACACGCTGAATTGATTTTTGCCTTGATTTTACCAATTCATGTTACTGACAGTCACCTTCACCCTTACTGAACCTCCACTTAACCAAACATAATGTCCCGCTCCAGAAAGAGAACTGTCTGGATGATATATACAAAACTGGTGAGTTGATTATGGTTTTGCTTGTTCTGTAAGATTTTAATTAGCACATTTTGGAGATTCTAAAACGTTTCTTAAACTGTTTAAGAATTTCACTGCAATAGAATCAATTCTGACTGAAGGTCAGAATAGAACTGCCCTTGTTGGCTTCTAAGACTTTAAATATTTAGAAAGCCCCATTGTGGCTGTCACATGATACTGTGTCACCTTGAGGGTATTATGGGTGAAGGGGTGGAGTTTAGTTTGTCAATCAGGTCACAGCCTGATGATGCCTCCTTGTAGGATGGCTGTCTCCTAAGAATTCTGGGAAATAACTCTCTCTCTTTCCTTTTGTCTTCCTGTTGATAAGACACACAGAGACTTGCTGAGACCTGGGAAGAGCCCCTCTCTCTGCTTCACCTTCCTATTGAAGAGCTATATAGAGACCCGCGTCAGTGCTGAGATACTTCTGCTGCCATTTGATCCACAAGACTTTGCACCCACTGGCCTGTGATCTCCCTGCATTTTGCATTACTGCATGTGACTGCATGAGACTGATGAAGGATTTATGGACTAGTTATTGGACTGGTGGACGAATATCAGACTTATGGATTTGGTTTGAATGAGGCTGGGATGTTTTCTCCATATACAATTGCTCTTTGATGTCAAGTTTTCTGTCACACATATCCGAGTGTCTCTGGTTTTGTTTCTCTAGCCCATCTGGCCTCACAAATGCATCTTTCTTCTTCAGAGGAGCCACTGAATTCAAACTACTGACCTTGCGGGTAGCAGTCCAATGCATAACTGCACCCTGAGGGCTCTTTGTCTATTCTAGACACTTTAAAAACCGGTCCACCATGGGTTACCCTGCTAATACTTGCTTAGCTTTCATCATTATAGCAACACTTAATGAATGCATTGTGACAAGCTCACAAGAGGTGGGTTAATGTTGGATAACAAAATTAATTAATCATTTTTTGCTCATATTCTTTATTTCTCATTACCTCTGCGACTATTGATCACCTTCATCGTATCAGGTACCCTTTTTTTGACATCACTGCCTTCTGGTGGGAGTAGGAGGTACAGCCTTGCTCCTGGAGAGCTGCTGCTGTATTTGAACTTCCAAGCCACTGGCCGCAGTCCTGCACTCAACCACTACGCCACCAGGTACCTTTTATGTTGTCCAGCATTATAATGGTGATCCCAATATGGAATATATCTGTCCTCATGAAGTTTAAGTATTGAAGGGGACTATGCATAGTAGACAAACAGATAGATATATATTGTACTGATATTCCCATGGAATATCAAGTGGAGTAAATGAAAGTGAAACAGGGAAAATGTAGTGCTATGAAAATAACGTAAGATGCTATGAAAATAACGTAAGAATAGAAGGTCATGCTGCAGACCTTCTTAATTGGGTTAAGACATCATAAATGAGTTAATGTGTTTCTTTAATTATATTTTCATTAGTCTCTAGTTTGATGGAAATATTAGTTACTACAGTCATAGACTACTATATATATACATATATACACACACACACACACACACATATATATATATATATATATATATACACTTAGTGTGGAGGAGAACATTCAATACACAGCAGTTGTTACTTGTTGTCATTTTTAAATAGTGGTCTCACTTTTATCCTTGATATTTCAAAGCTAATGTTTGACTTGAGAAGTTGGTGGGTGGAAATGTCATGGTGGATACTTTGAGGCCAAAGTTACTTAATGAACAAAAGAATAGCATAACTGTATGAGTCACCCATAAAGTGATTTTTAAAAAGAGTAGCATAGGCCTATCAGAGTACCTGTGGTAAGGAAAAAATAATGAGACAAAAAGATCATTTAAATGCAGAATAAACAATCAAAAGAAATCATCATTGGTATTCAGCTGTGCTTTGTAGTGAATAAGTAACCCATAGCTTGAAGAAGAAAATATATCTTTAATGGTAAACTGTCCTGGCTACCTTTTGTTGTCTGGTGGCACACTCATTTCCATCCAGTTGAACCTGAGTCGTACCAAGCGTGTAGAACAGAGCAAAACTGCCCTTTGGGTTTCTTAGGTTGGTATTCATGATAGGAGAAAATCACGCACTGTAAAGTCTTTGATTAAGTACTAGATCTTTACTCCATGGAAGCATCTTTCTCCCACAGAGCACCTGGTATCTTTGGACGCTGATATTTCAGTTAGCAAGCCAGCTCACAACTTACTACACCAGGGTTCCCTAAGTAGCTAGAAGTATGAAATCAGAAAGTGTCTGATTTCACTTTCTGAAATCAGAAAGTGGGGAAGCTCCTTCCTTGTGTATCACAAATTCTAGTAGCTGACAATTCTTGGGCATTCCTGGGCTTGCATATTCACACGCTTCCATGTTTGGATAACGTCTCTGTCTTTACCTTTTGTCTGTGTATTTCTGTACCCAGTTATTTTCAGAAATGATTAGATTTAGAGCCCACAATACCTCGGAAAATCTATTAGCACAATTTCCAAACATGTTTATGTACACAACTCAAGTACAGAATTTAAAATTCTATATTTTGGAGAGACATGATGTAATAACTTTACCCAAAAAAAGAAAGTCAACTTCCTGCTATATGTATTTATAAGAAAAGGAGATTGAGATGTTGTAAGGGATAGAAATAAATTATAAGAGCTTTTTCGTGTCCTTTGGTTCTTCCCTTTTTTAACATCCCTAAGCAGAACAGCCTGCTACCTCTGATATCCATCTGGCATTGTTAAATGGCATGAACTAATTATCGAGTATTTAATGAACATATCTAATACTTTTGAGGTTGATCACATATTTCAAGGTCTTTAATTAAGCACTAAATCTTTTACTCTATGGAAATATTTTATCAAATACTAAGATAATACAGAGAATACTGGGATACAGAGAGGTTAAGTAAATTTGCCAAGGTCACACAGGAGTTTTCAGAGCTTTGATACTAATCCAGTGAGTCTGGCTCTAGAGGTCTTTAATGTTCTTGCTACTGCCTTATGCCCACAGATTTAACTAAGTCCTTTAAGAACTTATGCTCATTTAGTAAATTTATGGAATGAAGAGTGATTAACTTTTTTAATAACCCAAGCTATAAATGACATGGCAAAAATAATTCTACATTTCTTGGGCTAAAGCTATACATTTTATATTATACCACTTGAGTAGAAGTGTAGAAACCTATTTATTCATTCCTAAAATATTATGACTATGTGGCTGTTCCTGGCTCACCCTATTCATCCCAAGGGTCAAATACTTTGGAAGAGTACATTAAATGCATTGTTTTCCTCCCAACCCAGCTTCTTTTCCACAACCATGAGACATATCACCCAATGTTTGAGATAAAATGAAATTATAATTCTATGCAACCCCTTATGTCAGAAAAGAAGGAATTCCCAACTAATTGGCATAGTACATAATTTGTTCAAGGTCACCCAGTTGAGGATGAGTTATATGCTTTTTGACATGGTATCAAATTTCATTCATTTACTTATACTTACCATACACTTGTTGAACAAGGGCTATATTCAAAATGTCTCATTTGTCATCATGCATGGCACAAAGGATGACAAGAACCCTACCCTCAAGGGCAAGAGCAGAAGAAAACAAGTACACAAACTGTGACTGATAAGAGTCCGAAACACCAGGCATGGGGATTTGGAGACAAGAGCAATTGATCCCAACTGATGAAATGTTGCAGGGAACATTTCAAGTGACAGTCCAATATAGAGCCTGGCTTAAAAAGATGATCATATTCATGTGGTTAATAGGGATAATATCACTCAAGACAAAGGAAGATGAAAACTCTAGAAATAAGAGCGTTTTTCATGGAAAGTGGGCCCTGGGGAGAGTTTGCCTTGGCAGAAGAATTGAGGACCAGGAGGGAAAGCTCCAGAATTGAAAGTGAAATGTCAGGTGAGGGTCTGGTCCTGTTTTGAAGATCATCTTTTCAAAGTAATTAGAGATGTTTCAGAAGTAAGCAATCTGCATTTGTTGGGAATGTAGTGAAAAGAGCATTCCTACAAACTGAAATCAGACACGGGCATTAAAGTACCACTCTTGAATCAAAAGAGTCATCAAAGCAATAGCCATAACCAACAATATGATTAATAATTGACCAAATCAAAATTACTCGTGCAATAAATTAGAACATTTTTATTTTAGTGCTTGAAGCAGAATAGACCCTACCTCCCCATCATGCTAGACATATAAAAGGTAGAATGCATGATAGAGATCCATTGCCTAAAATTCTGTGGCATACAAATTCTCAGCTAATCTAGAGAGTGGGAACCAAGAAATATATTTTGAAAGGGTATGGTAATTGTTCTCACACCTAAGAGTCATAAGTGATTCCTAGGTTTCTTTTTGTCATCGTTGATGACCCTTTGATGCAATCAAAACCATTTCTAAAAGGTTTTTATTATGATTGTGGCTGTTGCTTCCCATTAGCCAGGACTTCTTGGTCACTAGTGTCTAGGATTCAGTCCTCTAATAACTCAAGGCATACTGCTTCGGAAACTCTGAAAATCTCCTTATGCAAAGAAGTTCCTTCAAAGGAGCTTTTTGATAATTCAATTCAACATTAAATTCTGAGCTTTTTACCACTGCCTTTGTCAGTTCTCTAGAATTACTTTTTTGCACAAAGGCTGCCTTGCCTCCAACCTTCTGGGGGCCTTGAGAATGACTCCTCGGAATTATGGGGAAGCCCCAGAAATTGTGGGGAACTAGACAAGCAGCAAGGAACTTAGGAACTTGCTGATTAGGTGGTAAGCTAACAAATCAAAAAGTTTTGAGGTAAACACTGGGTATACTTTGAGATTTTATGAGAAAAATGACAAGCTGCATAAACGTCATCCCCAGTTAAGGTCTTTGACACTAGCACATTGCATTAGTAGTTCCTGGAGAAGTGAGTGAAGAAGCCCTAGTCAGGCATGGCGTGAGGCACATGTCTGCTCCCCACACATGGGCCATTCCAGCCGCTGCCTACTCTGTGGCAAAAAGATGGGTTACTTGCTCCTGTAAAGATTGACAGGCTCAGAAACTCTAGGGAGCAGCTCAGCAGCATTTTATAAATGGTTTGCTATAAATTGGAACTGAGTATATTATTTGGGGTTTAATATGTAGGTACCTCAAATGTGTGCATTGTGATGTTATACTTTGGTGTGGTTGTCATCGATTTCTTTTAAATTGGCACAATAGCCATTTTATTAGTCAAAAGAACATAAACATGCCACCAAAACACACCTCAGAAGGTGCCCTTTGGGATCAAATATCAGGTATCAAAAAATCCAAAACAAACAGCTCCATTGATGTGAACAATGGAGGTTGGAGTGGAGCCCCAAAGTCCATCTGTGGACAATTGGATATTCCCACACAGAAAGGTTATAAGGAAGGGAGGATTCAAACAAGGTTTAGTGTAGCACCCATGAATCACACATCATACCTCTATCTCCGAATACTTCCTGTTCCCTAACCCAGTTCGATCTTACAAATCTGGCTAGAATGGAGAATACACATCGGTACAGAGAAGAGCTCTCAACACATGGAATTCAGGAAAGATAAACTCCTCGGGAACAGTAGAGAGGGTAGCAATATCATCAGGGTAGAGGGTTGGTCAGAGAGGACGAAAGACGACAAAGGGGGAACCCATAGCAAGATTGGATATAAAGCCCCTCCCCTAAGGGGACAAATAAGAGAAACGTGGGTGAAAGGAGACAATGGAAAGTGTAAGATATGAAATAATGACACTATATAATTTATCCAGTATTTATGAGAGTGGCAGTGTGGGTGAAGGAAGGGAAGCAGGAAAAATCAAAATTTATACCAGGGTTCAAGTAAAAATGCTTTAGAAATGATAATGGAAATACATGAACAAATATGTTTGATACAATGTTATAAGAGCTGTAAAAGCCCTCAAAATGATTTTTAAGAAGAAATAAAGATGTCCTTCTGGGGGAAAAAAACTTGATTATATACGGTTGTTGCTATTAATCTTGAAGGCAACTCTAACATGGAGGCACTGTGGGCAAAACAAACAAAATGCTGCCTCACATTATGCCATCTCCAAGACAGATTGCTCTTATGAATGCAATTGAATTATGTCCTCCTTCCTACCAAATACACATTCTAAATATGGACCCTATACATGTATATGTAATCCTTTCTGGGAAAAATGATTTCTGCATTACATTAATGAGGTCATATTAATGTGTAGTGCACTTTTTGGTGTTGTTGTCTTGTATTTTTTTTTAATAGTTTTGTTGGGGGCTCTTATACCTCTTATCATAACCCAGACATGCCTCCATTGTGTCAAACACATTTGCACATATGCTGCCATCATCATTTTCAAAGCACTGCCTTCCCACGTGAGCCCACAATACAACTTCCTATTTCTTCCCCCTCCCTGATCTGTCTACCCTGCCTTATGAACCCTTGATAAGTTACACATTTGTGTTTTAAGCCAATAACTTTTGAAATATAGCAGGATCAAATTAGATACTAGACCAAGGAAAACTGGGAAAGATAGCTGCCACATGACAAGAACCAAAGACTATAAATTGAAAGAGACTAAATGACCTTCCCTTTAATTGGAGAAAGCTTTCTCCTACAGCAGGTGCCATGAATATGTGAAAAGGTAAATTTCTGTTTACTTCTATTCGTTATCCATTTGTGGAGTTTCTGCTAGAGCATCAGGAAGAAACTAAGGCAGTTGAAGAGTGGACCCTTGTTGTCCACAGGGTTTTCATGGGCTGATATTCAGAAGTAGATCATCAAGACTTTCTAGTCCAGCATAGGTCCCTAACTCTACTGAAATCTCTTCGGCTGCACATCACCATTCAAGTTTCTGCTGGCAGACATCTGGATATCAGGTGTCTTGATCACAAATAAATAGAACGCAGGCCTCTCACCAGTGTCTGCCTAACTGATGATACATTAAAATTATGTACATTTAAGTTTATGTCCTATATTAACCAATATATGATTCACAAAAGGAAAGCAAAACATAAATGAGGAAAAGCAAATGAGAATACTCCCCTTTAGCATTCCCTTATCTTTCTTTTTTAAGGTGTTATCATGAATTAGCTAAAGATTTACAAAGCAGATAAACTGTTTTTGCATTGAATAATTCATCAAACTTTTCAATGTATTTATACATTTCCATAATTTTTGCCCATCTCCATCGTAGTGAATGTTATCTGCATCTTCACCCAAAATTTAATTCTGTCTGTTGTGTATACTGAACTATGATATGTTATTTCAAGCAAGAGACAAAATAATTTTACTACTGAAAACACAGAGTAAACATAGCAAATATGTAGTAGCTATTTTGTTTGTTATGATATTTGCTGTGAATATTGTTAAAGACCCCTGTCTGTTTTAGAATGTTGCCTTCTAGTTCTAGTTCATTGAGTGTTTTTATCATGAAAGGTTATTCAATGTTCTCAAGTGTTTCTTCTGTGTTTGTTGAGATAATTATGTAAATCTAATCTAATAAAACTGCTGGTTAATTGTCAAGTTCAGTATAAACATTTAATTCCTTGAGTAAATATCACTTGCTCACAATGTATCATTTTTGTACACTTTTTAGTGGTTGATCTGCTAGCATTTTGCTGAAGATTTTCACATTGATTTTGATAAGTCAGATAAATCACCATAACTCATTGTTTGTGAGGTCTTTAGCTTTCAATTACTTCTTCCTCGTGAACTTTTTTGTGAAAGTTTATGAAAGATTGGTTTTGATGTATCTTGAATGACAGAATTCTACAGGAAAGTCAGTTGGACTTCAGATTTTATTTGGGGGAAGTTTTAAAATTAGCACTTAAATCCTTTCATTTATTATAGGCTTATTCAGATCATCTATATTCTCTGGAGCCAGTTGAAATTAAAATGTTAAGGAACTTCTATATTCACTGACATTTTAACATTTCTTACATTCAGTTTTTCTTAACATTCCTTTACACAAGTAAGACAAGATGAGTATATTCTTCTATTTCTAGTTTGCTTTAATCTTTGCTTGTGTTTTAAAGTCTATTTTCTTCAGATTTTAGTATACCCTCATCTTTCTATCAGTTACCAAATGTGTATATTTTTTACATATTTTGACTTCTAATTTATTTTTATCTTTGAATCTAAAGTTGTGGTTTTGTTAGTTAAGATTTTAATATCTACTACAGTAGGACTCCGCTAGGGCAGAGTCAGGAGTGGAATCATAAGTCAGTCCTTAACAAGGGCATTGATAGAATTGGGCTGAAACTTTTCATGTAAGGACTATGAAATTATTTATTTGTGCTATTCCATAGAGATGCAAATCTGCCTCGAGGGAACAATGACCTAAACTGCATCTACAATAGTCCTCTTTCCAATGCACTCTCCATAATAGCTAGACTATTCATGTTCCCATTGTACGGACAGAGTGGATTCACTGGAGTGAATTTAATCTATATATATTTCCCCTTCCCTGTTTTTTCAATAACTGAAAAACATTGAAATGAATCAAACAGGAAAAATGAATCCAAAGGGAGGTCAAATGATAAGGTATTACATTATAACCTAACTGCATCCACCATAATTGACTTTACAATGACGGCTCTTGAATAGCAAGGCTACTCGCATCTCTTCACTATGATGAGGAGGCTGTCACTGGAGACTTAATCCGTGTGTGGATCCTACAAAAGATGCTTCCCCTGTCATCCATCACCTTTTGCAAGTCCAGGTGTTTGCAATTCAAGATCTTATATCATTGTATCCTTTGACCTTGGATTTTATTTCTTTACAATCCTGATCACACGTTATGTGCTTCTTCTATATACTTAGTTGATGCTTTACTTCGGTGGCTGATTGTTTAAGGCAAGCCTTTCAGTTGAGCACCATCTAGTTTCTTCATCACGCTTTGCTATAGCATTTGCATATTCAATGGTCCTTTGATCACTGGTATAGCTCTACCATTATTGTTTAAATCTATATCCTGACAGAATATCCAGAGATATTAAAAGTTCACTGCAATAATTACCTTGTCTTTGGTTAAGTAAACTATTTTAAAGATCAGAAATATGTGATATATTTATGTAGCAGGTACATGCATACCTTTCCTCATTGCAACACTGTCTACAATAGCAAAAGAATGGAAGTAACTTCAGTATGCATCATTTGATGAATGGATAAACAAAATACAAAGTACTATGCTATATTAAAAAATCATGAAATATTTCTGGTCCTGCATGAACCCAAAGGGCATTTTGGAGAGTAAAGATCAATCACAAAAGGCAAATCTCATATGTGATCACTATTTCAAAAGTCAGAGAAAGGCTTATACACAAAGATGCATTTTTTTATGGCTAACAAGGGTGGGAAGAGAATGGGTGTAAATGACGAGAGTAAACACTATTAGTTTGAGCAAGAGATAAGGCAATTCAAAATAGGAGAGAGAACAGCATGACATTGAATAGTTCACAAGGACAATTTCAATATCAAACTTTAGTGAAGAGTGACTAACTTTCTAAAAAAAATTACAAGTGACCACCTAAGATGCAGCTATTGATTTCTCCTTGTCCTGAGATGAAAAGAGCAAAGAAAAGCAAAACATGAAGAAATGATTCCTTCAAAGGACTAATGCAGTGCGGGAAACAGCTAGCTGGTTCTTGGTTGTCACTACCAACTGCTCAGATCAGGATCACAATAGAAAGCTCTGTACAGAGATAAAGGAGAAAGAAAATTTAGAACTAAATTTTAAAAACATAGAAAGACCAGAAACCCTGAGACTGTGGCCCTTAGACAACTCTCAAGCCTCGAAATGAATCCATCTCCATGAATCAGCTTTCAGTCAAACAAAAGAATACTTCTACAGAGAACGATAATGCCAGAAAAGAAGGTACTCCTCATTAAAATTAACCATATAAGCTTAAAATAGCATTGTCCCCAAAATAAAACTTATGAGACAGAAGGGGAAGAAAAGAAGAGCAGGTAGAAATGGACAAGCCAGGCCAGTAGAGTGCTGCTGCAAAGAAGGATCGGTGGCCAAAGTCACAATACAACATGCCTTTAAACAAATGGAAAATAATAATGCTCTGTAAATTTGCAACCAAACTACAATAAAAATAAATCGCTAACCACATGATCAGAATCTCACATCCAACAGCCATTCTGTGGGAGAAAGCAGAGGCTGTCTGCCTCCAGAAAGATTCACAATCTCAGAATCCCTATATAGGATGGCTATGAATCAAAATGAACTCAGGGGCAGTGGGGCTTATTTGTTTCTTTTAATGCAGGTTATATTTAAGAGAATCTACTTAACACTTTAACTTATTAAAATAAAATATGTATCATTCAATAAAGTTTTAGCATAACCATGTGGAAAAACTGAATGTTCCTTTTTATGCTGAACCAGCTTCAGAGATCAAGGGTGCCTTTAACAATCTATAATACTGTCAAAGAACAGGTAGAAATTCAACTGGCTGTATGTTCAACCATTCTCATTGAATTAAATAGGCATTTCAAGGAACCTATAAAGTATTTCCATGGTATATCTCAATATATTAATATCAATTTTATCATAGTACACTTTCTATTATAGAAGAAATCTTGGTTTAATAAACTTAAGTAATTACTACATACAAAGGGAAATTAGCATCTTTTACATGTGAATACTTGAATCAATATTATATGTTCTTAATAAAATTAAATATGCTTTTTACATACCATATATGGCACCTTATATTTTAAAAATTATTCATATGTCTAAAATTATTTCACACATAATATCATAGGGTCATCATGCAGATTTTTGGTTGTATCGCTGAAGTCTATTCATTAAGTTTAAAGCATCCAGTGAAGAATCACTGTTAGGAAAGTGAGGATCCATGTAGCTTGTGTACAAGTGGGTGGGGTATATGGGTATATAGAGAATGTTTGGGAACTAGGAAACCTTATGTCTGTTAACTTCATTTGGAAAGGGATAGATCCTATAGACAGAAGACAAAGCTTATTTACTAGCTTACTATAAAAAGAAATTGTCTTTCAATTCTCTAATTTTATATAATAAGGTATACATAGGTTTTCACTCACCGCAAGAAAAAATGTGTCCCTTTAATAAGCTTTTCATGAGCTTTGCCTAAGAACCAGGTGTTAGGTTAATACTTGGAATACAAATAAGAATGCCATAAAAACTTTGCCCGCAAAGAGCTCATGCCGTTTTGAGCAAGGTGAACATGAACAAATAATGACGCCGCAGCCTGCGCTGAATCACGTAAGGATGCACTGTGCCATAGCAACCAAAGGATAGATTTCTGACCACTCTACATGTGGCAAAAGTGTCATTTTTAAACGCTAACTTATTTTCTAACACCAAAATTGTTTAAGCATCAAAATTTGATCCAATGTCACTGTCTCTTCCTACCACTAGGGAAGAGGATATCCGTGAAATGAGTTTTAAGTACAAACAGACTCCTTCTCAAGTCTGGACAATTCCATGTTGAGAGCGTATGTCCTTGGGAAAGAGACTGGGTCTGTGAAAACCTCAGGTCCCTCATTTGTAAAGTCATATTATTAATAGAAACCATAGTTTTTCATACACATTGGATAGGCCAAAGTAGAAGCACTCGTCTCAGGATATAGCGATATAGCACAAAATAAACAATAAAATGTTTATTAGCCATTGTCGACATTGTACGAGTTTGGTTATTTAGCTGTGGTAGTTTGTAAACTTGAAATGATTCTTTTGATTGGACTCCACTGAAAATGCTATTCAGATTGCTACATTGCTGGAGATAATTGTAAAACAACATAATATAGACACTGATAAACTGTGAGATGATTAAAGTTAAATCCTGCTTATAAGATAACATCACGTGGGCTTGGCAGTTCAAATCCAGAGCCAGCTATCAAGAGCAGCGCTGAGTAGCTCCTACGACCACCAGAGGGCAGTGATGCCCCCCCAAAAAACAAAAGCAAAAAGATAGCATCACACACAATGTAGATTGAATATAAGAAAATACAAGGCTAAAACAAAAGAAAATCATTGAAAAATAGAGTAATCTAAAGGAAAATTAGATAATATGCTGGAAAGCCTTTAGGAAGGTTTTACATCAAATCTTTTTGTTTAGGGTAGAAATCTGGATAGAATAAAAATCTGTCAGAACAAGAGAAATCAAATATAAAATGAATGATAGTAATGTGGTGGTAGTGAACCTCATCAAGGGCAGAAATCTGGCAAGAAATTTGTTTTCTACAAATCTAGAAAAACAATGCAGCCCCATCAAGGTCGAGATCTCACAGATTGTACTGTAATGATACTAAAGAAAACCCATTATGTGGAACTTCTACTTATTGCCAAGTTTGTGTAACAGATACTGAATCTACCAACCCTGAAACTGATTAGATAGAGGCACCAAAGTTCCTTAAATAAAAATGTCTTGAAAAGTTATTTTCCAATGTTATATCATCAATATAAAATTGTCGGATATTCAAAAACTTGAGAAAATATTACCTATAACATATAGTAACAAGACAATGAACAGACCTAATAATTATTTAAATGATAGTATTAACATGACTATAATGTAAAACATTAATGCATCACATTAAAACAGCTATTACAATGGCATTTCATGTATTTGAGAAGTTAGGGGAACATGTGAGCATCTAAAGTAGAAAAATGAAACGTGTGCATTTAAAGATCTAAATCATAGTATACAAGAGGACTAAAAAATTCATGGGAAAATGGAATCAAAACTATTGCAATTTTCCCACAAACTTTTTAAAGCTGTGTTAGTACTTCTGTGCTCAATCACAATTGAACCCACTAGCAGCTCTGTCAGAGAATGATGTAGCAGTGTATTTCCAAAAGGATTTTCAGTGTTGGGAATCCTACGGGTTCGTTATGAGCCAGAATTCACTAGCTGGTAACATGTTCTTTAAGATTAAAATTATTCTTGTTGGAGGGCTCAGCTTTTAGTAATCTTTAGTTAACACAATCCACATTATCTTTCCTGTTAAAGAAAGCTAAGAAATCCAGAAGCATGTAGAGAACATATATTTAAGAACTGTGATAGATGAAATTTTATTCCTTTCACTATCTTTACCCCTGCTATCACATTTTAAATTATGTTTTAGTGATGTATGAGTCCATGAGTTCATAAACAGCTGTCTGCATTGCTTTTTGAAATTTATCCCTGAGTTGTGTACACAGGCATTTGATCCTAAACACCACACCAAACTCTTGGAGAACTAAGAATAGGCTACCGAATAGGCTTTAAAATGGCCACTGGTATTAATTACATGAGACACATACAAATAGTAAATGCAAAGACTTTAGAAAGCAAAGTAGTACTGGGGGTGGGCACAGGGAAACAATATAACAGCAAACCAACATTAATGGGTTAAGCCCCTTAAGTGGCTCCACAAAAAAGAGTAGATGACCTGCTCTCCTAACCGTTACAGAGTAGAAAATCTCATTGGGAAGCTCCAATCTGCATATGGATTGCTGAAAAATAAAAAGTGACTTTATGACACTTAGCGACAACAGCCAGACAAAAGTAAGACAAGCTGTGTAGTCTACATTTGACCAGGTTTGTTGCCAACTGAAACTCAAGTGTCAAAAATTTCCAAACCATTTATGCAAGACCTAGACTTTCATAGCATTATGGTCAACTATTCAGATGTAATCCAATACTACTCAGCATAAAAACAACTAAGACAACCAGAACTCTAATAATTAAAAAAAAAGTCAATGCTGAAGTGACAGACACTAAAGTTTTCTGAGGATGATTTTGAATTGACTAATGGAAGAATATTTTATAGCAAGCAAATTTGAACACTTTGGAAAAATGGGGACAAATAGGAAATTTCAGTAAGAAAAAGAAAATAGATAAGAATGGAAATTTTAAACCTGAAAAAATGCAAAGTAAAATAAATCATAGTAGATGGACTTAACACATGGAAGAAGACAAAAAAATCTCTAGGACAATAAGATTTCGACTTTTGATTATAAACTATTATTTTTAATTAGAAATGGAAATGATATGTATGTCTAGAGACAATAGTACTACTATATACAGTATGAATGGAGAAATAGTCAAGCACAATAAAAATATTGAAATAAAATACTGAAAAAAATTATGCAACTCAAAAGAAGATAAGAATGGGGAAGCAAAGGAATATGAATCTGATGGAATATATAGGAAACAAAAATTTCTTGGACATAAATTAATATAGAGCATTATTCTCATTTAAAAGAAAATGTTGGCTGAGTCCCGGTGGCGTAGTGGTTGTGTGCGGGACTGCGGCCCATTGGGTTGGTGGTTCAAATCCACCAGCAGCTCTCCAGGAGCAAGACTGGGTCTCCTACTTCCACCAGAGGGCAGTGAGGCCAAAAATAATAAAGAAAAAAAGAAAGAAAAAGAAAATGTTTTTAAAATCTTGGTTAAAAACTGATTGTCAGAATAATCTTTTAAATGAAATGTCAGGTTTTCTAAAAGAAACGCATCTCAAGTATATTGGGGTTCCTAGAATTAAAAGCTTAGATTACTAACATAAATTATTAATCAACTAAAACTATCTCAAACCAAACAAGCACAAAACCAAAGAATTAAAATAAACTCATTGTCATTGAGTTAATTCTGACTCATACTCAGACAAATTCAACTCCAGGGAAAAAGGGAGATGAAAAGGAATATTGAAGATAATACAGATGAATCACAACAAAGAGCATAAAAAATACAAATGATGTATATACTACAGAACAGTTTTTAAGAACAAATAATCACACTCTAACACAATTAACCAAAAAGTAGACATATTAGAGCTAGATACTTCAATACACTTCTATAAGTACTAGAAGTCTTCACAAAATAGACGAATAATATGGGATTAAAGTTATTGCAATTAGACAATAAACCTTAGAAGCTCCTTCTTAATACATACTATTAGAAATGGAAAAAGTCTTCAATGAAAAGAACTTAATTTTACTATCAAATAACTCTTTCCACTTGTCATCAGTAGACGATGTCATCAAACAACAAATGTATGTCCTTTCCAAGTGCACATTGAGCATTCATTATGAAAATCCATATAATAGGCCTGACACAAATCTTAAGAAATTTATTTTTAATATAAATTTTAAAAAATTTAATATAAATTTTAACATCATATCTTCAAACACTTAGAGATTTAAAAACTCATTTAAATATGTACTGGTCGTTCAAAGATGAGGTCACATGAGACAATAGAAACATTATAAACTGAACGCGTATAAAAAATACAACATATGCAAGGGGTAACCCCTAAAATATTGAATTGCTTTTCACAGGTATGCATTTAAATTGCTTTAACAAGCAAACTTATAATTTTCAAAGTACTCTCCATTAGACTTAATACATTGTCAAATCTACAGAAATCAAAAAGAAAGAATATAGATCACTTTTACGCATGAAGAACCAAATTGGCAAATGAAGTATAAGATGGAATGAAAACATTTTCAGGAAGCAAGGCTCTTGGAACTGATGAAATATCAATTGAAATGTCTCAAACTTTGATGCAGTTTGGGAAGCACTCACCACTGTACAAGGGGTACCTAAAATAACAGGCCTTCAAAGCTATGTTTTTACATTTTTTAAAACAAAAAAAGATCTTATTATTGTGAAAATACTCTCCATAGCACATAATACTTTTGGCAAATCTGTGACTCCATTCTTGGAAACATCTTTCAAACTCTTCTTTTTGGATAACTGACAACATCACCATCCCTTTTTCCTTCACCTTTCTATGTCATCAAATAATTGTTCTGTCGTGTCTCCCTGCATTCATAGAAAGAAAAAGAAATTGCACAGTGTGAGGACTGGTGATCAAAGTGCTTGGGGCAAGAGAGCCATACTGTTTTTTGCCCAAAAGTGGTAGCAAAAGCTGTCCGCCAGCTACCACAAATCAGGCCTTTATGTCAGACATTGCTACAATCTTTACAGAACCACTAAATAAAAAGTTTGGCTAACAGTCTGACCAAGTAAACTTCAAATGTACTGAGTAGACATTTTGATCCATCCAGGAAGTTGTTATATAACCATTTCAAGGTTGGTCTGAAAAGATCTGATCATTTGTAATGAAATGTCAGCTTTGGCAAAAGATAATTGGATGAAAATAAAATTTATGTGCTGCCTACCATATCCGTTCAATGTCAACATGACATTGAACAGACAAAAGGACTTGTATATGCTTGAAGATGAAATGTCATTGTACTTTACAGTTATGAAGTAGAAACTAAAATAATTTTATGGTTGGGGATTACCACAACATGAGTAACTGTGTTAAAGGGTCACGGCATTAAGAAGATTGAGAACCACTGGTTTAGGGATATTCAAAGCTCAATGCTTCTCCCTCAAAGCTATTGATGGTTTTGAACTGTCAGTTTTACAAAGTTTTGTAGAATGCCTAACCACTACTCCATAATTGTTATATATGAGAAACAGTAAGAGAATATAAAATTTTAAAACAAATCTAATAACAATTGTTCTGAACACTATAAAAATAGAACCCTAATGCTCACTAAGGCTTCAACTAAAATTTTAGGCCAGCAAAAGGGAGAATTAGTGAATCTGAAGACAGCAAAAAGTGTGCAGATCAATGTAAAAATTAAAGAAACCCCACAGGGGAAGAGAGACTAAAGAAATCAGGATGGTTGAAAAAATAGTGGCTCAAAACTTCCCAAATCTGGGGCTGAGCTCCATTGGCATAGTGGTTGAGTTCAGGACTGCGGCCCACGGCCTAGGTGGTTCAAATCCAGCAGCAGCTCTCCAGGAGCAAGGTTAGGTAGCTCCCACCACCACCAGAGGACAGTGATGCCCCCCAAAAAGCTTCCCAAATTTATTGAAATGTATGATTATATACATCCAAAAAGCTCACAAAACTTATCATATCATTATCATTACTTATCATATCATATCATTACATATCAAAACTTATCATTATCAATAAGAATGTTGAAACCAGAGAGAAGTAACTCTTCAAGGCAAAGGAGTCCTCAATGAGATTAATGTCCTAAGAAATCATGGAGACCAAAACCAATAAGCTAAAATGATAAAAGAAAGTAAAGCAAATTTTCACAACACGAATTCTATAATCTGCAGGAGAAAACAAGAAGGCTATAATCAGCAAAAGTACCTTTAAGAAATCAGGACACTACCCCAAAATCAAAAGACCAACAGCTTGCAAGATTGAAATAAAGGTGACCTCAACAGTAAATCAGAGCTAAATGAAAAATAAATATCTCTAGTAAAAGTAAATATGAAACTAAATGTTAAACCTATATAAAACTAGTGAACATAGCTCAATACCTAAATAAAAGAGAAAAACACCTATGATAATATTAATTGATGCAGACTAGACATTTGGTTTTATCCACCACTTTCTTGAAACAAATTCTGAGACATAAGCACAGCTCTTTTTACTTATGAAAAGCCATTTCAATTATGCTTTATTATAATATTATGTAACAACTTCACTACACCACCATATTCAGTGTTTCGGTACAGACAAACTATGTAGTCATCTTCCATTTTGTGATCTCATGTTAAATTGAAAGGAAGTTTCCGGGGGAGGTGAGGGGTGACCTGCCTTCCGTACATAAATGAATGCTTGAGAAAGCTCTTTCTCTTGCACTCTTCTTATTGACTGACATTCCTTTTGGGGAAAAACCTTTAGCCATTCCATGAAAGAAAGATGAAACTGTCTGTAAATATTTACAGTTTCATAAATCCAAAGCACAGAGCCATTATGATTTAGATGATACTCAATTGCAGTGGTGGGTTTGTTTGTTTGTTTGTTTCAAGGGGAAGAGGAAAGGAGAGAGTAAGTGAGTTTAATGGGTAGGAAATATTAGAATCTATTGATCTATAGTGAAAATGATATGTATTAGTACTCCAAATGGATTGCTATAATTGCAAGCATTATAAGTAATAGGAAAGAGAGATAAATAAAATTCCTGCTATTAGATTTTTAAGAGTCCATGGTCATTTGGGATAAATGGGATCTTTAGGATGGATGGAGGACACTATTCCATCCTAAGCCTTGAGAGTGAAAATCTTATTTTCATTTGATTAGCATAGTCAATATTTGCAGTCATCTGTCATTGACTATCATAAATTTTGTATATATGTGTAAATATTGTTTAATTTTTTTCTTTTGCCTTCCCAAATTAACAAGACAGAATTGAAAAAAAAAACTGGCCCCCTTCTTTTTACCTCAACTTGCAAAAGTTCAACTATACATACTTATGATTTTTCATATAGCTAATAGACATCTTTCTTTTTAAAATCATCTTGCAATTAGCATCATAGAGTTTATGTTATTTTTGATGTTTTCAGTGAATGTGGTGCATACGTAGTCTTACAGACCCCATCCAAATATAATTACCTCCTTGATCCCACTTTATTTTTAAATAGACTAGCCCAAGAAATAACTGCAGAAGTTATTTCCATGAACTTAAGGAAGTTAAATTCCCATTCACAAATTAATTCTCCATTTCCCTTCTGGCTCTTCTGCAGACTACAATAAAATCTCAACTATAAATATCAGCTTCATTTCCTACCACTAAGTACTATTATGTAATTTCTGACTGTTTTACACCCATACAAGTTGAGCTCTTTTTTCATTTTTTTTCTTCACTGAACTAAATACCATGTCTCTTTTTTCATTAAAACACACACACACACCAAACTCTCCTTCTTGAAACCTTTTTATAAATACCAACGTGCTACCTCAGTGCTCACTTAGAGAGTTACTTGAGCCCATCTCCATGTTATGTTATGATTATTCATATTATATGACCCAATTATATATTGTGTATATAATTCTATATTGTGTATTTAATATTTTAATCAATAGGTATAGCCTAGATGCACACTTGCTCACTCTCATCAAGTCAACTCTAACTCACATAGATTCTATGCAAAGCTGAAAGCAAAATTTCATCGAGTTTACTGGACATATAATATGTAAATAAAATTGACCTATACATATAAAAGAGAAATTAATATCAGTGGTGGGATTCAACCAGACTTCCCAGTTAGGCAAAGCCATTTTCTAAATTTTTTTGTTGAGATTGGTGAAGTGGTTGTTTGTTTGTTTGTTTGTTTGTTCTGAAGTGGTTGTTAAAGTTGTTCTTATAGTCAGAATTCTCTTTAGGGTGAAAATCACAATTTTGCACTCCTTACTCTACTTTAATGTTTATATTCACAGCAGCATATTCTAAGCTTTCTTAGGAATGTCCCCTTCAGGGAAGGGGAAAAGATGACAACCACATAGAATCACATACCTGGTGCAACTGAGTCATAACAGCACTTTGCATACACAGCAGTGTGACCCACCAATAAAGGAGGCCACAAGTAGCCCCCAAACCACTCTGACCACTCCAGAGAAAAAGAAACAGGAACCCTTAGT
Source organism: Nesogale talazaci (assembly GCA_004026705.1). Lineage (NCBI taxonomy): Eukaryota > Metazoa > Chordata > Mammalia > Afrosoricida > Tenrecidae > Nesogale > Nesogale talazaci. Next base: position 11,226 of record PVJH01008508.1, on the reverse strand, counting down.
CTTTCAGGAACACAGCACTGAGTTCTTCCAAAACAACACCCATAGAGTAACATACCTCAACACCGTCAACAACAAGAAGAAAAAAGAAATGACAATGGGAGATTAAGTCCTAAACCTAATGACGCTCATAGAAGAAACAGATGTTAATCTGTCACTAATATAAATCTTCATAATGTGCCTTGGAGTGAGACAGGATGTGAGGGAAGCAATGCAGAATAAACCACAATAATTAAATGGATGAAGTCCATCATAGAGAGGATGAAGTCTACCCACCAACGGGAAATAAAAGAACTATTGGAAAGGTGATGAAAGCAAAACACAGATAACAGAATAGACTAAAAGAAGCAGAGAATTGTACCAGTGATGGCTTCAACAAACAGGATAGTCAAAAAAGATAATCCAATAGGCAGAAGAAAACCTGAAAACAAGGACAGATGCTATGAAGAGGAAAAGTATTCAAATATTTGGTCTACCAGAACAAGACATAATCAAAAGTCAACAGCTAAATTCACAAAGGAATTCTTGGAAGAAAACTTTCCCACATTAATGAATGAGAATCAGATTCATACAAGAAACAGAGAGGACACCAATTAGACAAAGCCCCAGGAAGAACTCACCATAGCAAATAAGATTGAAATCAAAACCTTAAAGAAAAGTGAAAAATTTAAGAGTAGCAAGAGAAAGAAAAGATAGTCATACACAATGGTGTCCACTTAACAATATGTTCAGACCTATAAGTAGTTATTATCAAGAGGAGAAGAAAGTGGAGCAACATCTTTTGAAAGCTGAAAGAAAAAAATCACAAGTCTCAGACTCCTCTACCTTGCCAAACTATGTCTTAAGATAGATAGTGACTTAAGAGTTTTACCATACAAGGACAAACTCAAATAATACAAACCTGTTGAAAATTCTTGCTGATTCACTATAGTCAGAAGGCCAATACCCACCAAGCACAAGCAGGAGACTACATATAGTGCAACTATAGTCAGAGATCAATGTGCTGAAAGAAAAAAAAAAAAACTACCATCAAAACATTGCCTCAGAGGAAAAAGAAGGCAAGAATGAAGTCCCTCCACACAAACACAGCACACTGATATGAAGGGAGATATGAAAACACCCAACACAAAAGGTCTTAGATGACAGCAGTGAATCCACAGATGGTGTTAATAGCTCTGAATGTCAATGGTCTGAACTCACCCTTTAAAAGACAAAGGTTAGCAGACGACTCATAGAAGGTAGCCCACCAATTTGTTGCCTGCAAGATGAAGATCTTAAAGTTACAGACAAAAATAGGCTAAAAATAAAAAAGCTGATGGAAGAGCTGATGGAGACAGCAACTTAAGAAAGCTAAAGTTTCAATCATAATCTCTGACAAAATTTATCTGAAGGTGAAAACCATAAAAGAAACAAGGATGGACACTATATATTGCTCAAAGGATCAGTAGAACAGGAACCAGTGAGCATGACAAATATCTATGTGCCTAACAAAATGCCCCCAAAGTTCGTAAAAAAAAAAAACTATTCAAAAGATGAAAAATAATTTACAGATTCAACAATCGTAGTAGGTGATTTTAATACACTGACCTCAGGGAAAGATATATCACTGTTAAAGAAGTTCACTAAGGAAGCTGTAGTTGAGCAATGTAATTAGGCAACTGGACCTGACAGACATTTATAGAGCTATCCATCCAAATGTAAAAAACAAACAAACCCACATTCTTTTCAAATTCACACCACTCACTTTTGAAAACAGACAATATAGTGGGACACAGGCTGAGCCTGAGTAAATTCAAACATATAGAGAGCACTCAGAGATCCCCCATGGACCACAATGCCCTAAAGCTGGAGATCAAGAAAAAGAGGACTAGAAAAACAAGGGTAAACAATAGGAGGGTAAATAACAGTCTTCTGCAACACAAAGTATACAGGCCCAGAACAGAGAGGAAATTAGGAAATTTCTAGAAACTATTGAGAATTAAGATACAGAGTAAAAATCCTGTGAGCGACATTACAGCAGTTATCAGAGGAAGTTTGATAGCAAGTAATGCATATATGAAAAAGGAAGAGAGACTCATGACTGAAATGCTATCAGAAAACCTCCAGCAACTAGAACAGAATCAACAGAACGCCCCTCCAATTGTAAAAAACATAGAACTAATGTAAATCAGGGCTGAGTAAAATGAATGGGAAGACAGAACAATGCAAACAAATCAATGTAGCAAAAAGCTGGTTCTTTGAATGGATCCACAGACTGAACAGACCTCTGGCAAACCTAACCAAGGAAAGAAAGGAGAAATATTAATAGCCAGAATGAACGATGAAACTGGAGAAGTCACAATGGACCTCACTATAATTAAAAGAATAATCACAAATACTATGAAAGTCTGTTTTGTAATTAAACTTAACAGCATAGAAGACATGGGCAAATGCATGGAAAAGCAATCCCTTCCTAGTTCATATATCTGATAGAAGTCCACAACCTCAACACACACATACCTAAAGAAGAAATAGCTATGGTTATCAAGAAACTACCAAGAAAAATGCTCTCAGAGCAGAAGATTTCAATTGGGAATGCTAATAAACATTCAGGGAAAAGTTAACACCAATCTTCCACCGATTATTTCCAGGGCATAGAAAAAGAACATAAACTCTCATGCTCATTCTATGAAGCCAGTATAACTTTGATACTCAAACAAGAAAGGTTCCCATAGAAATAACAAAGTACAGACTGATATCACTAATGAACATAGATGCAAAAATACTTAACTAAATATTGGCCAAAATAATACAAAAGTAGGCTGAGCCCTGGTGGCATAGTGGTTCTGTGTGGGACTGCGGCCCACTGGGTTGGCAGTTCAAATCCAGCAGCAGCTCTTCAGGAGCAAGGCTGGGCCTTCTACTCCCACCAGAGGGCAGGGATGCCAAAAAAAATACAAAAGTACATAAAGCATATTGTGACAGGCAGGGTTCTCTTAGAGAAATAAAATCAGGACACTAGTAATTCTTTTTATATATCTATGTATAGAGAAAGGTATATAAGATAAGAAAGAAACATTTAGCTATCTATAAAGCAGTACAGATTGCTCAGTGCAACTCACTTGCATGAGACAGCTAGAAGACTGGCAGTCCTTCAAGTCTTGAGGGCCGCTGAGTAGTCCTCTGTAGAGCAATTCTGGCTATCTGGTCACAGGCAGCAAACAGCAGAGCAGGTCGCCAACAGTCAGCCAGATGACAGAGTACAACAGTCCCCAGGTCAAGAGACGTATATCCCAGGAGCGTGGCGAAGTAGGGCTTGAAGGAACCTCAACTCACAGCAACATAATCCACGATTAGTTGTCCCACGGATAGTGTTGTTTGGAAGTTGAAGAACAAGGCAGAACAGGAAGAACAAGGCAGCCCTCTGGTCCAAAAATCCAGAAGCAAGAGAGAGGGCGGGACTTGCTGAGCCCTTCCTATCTCTACCCTTCAATTCATCCCATGTGTTCATTGGCCGTGCCGTAACAACAGACCCATCAATCTTCTGTGGCCATGTTGGCATGACAGACCTACCCATCACAATCCACCCCTTGCGAACATGGCACCTATACACAATTTTTTACCCATATAGAATTTCCAGATATCAATGAAATCAAACTGATAATTAACATCAAACATCTATCATACATATAAATGAGAACACACTGAGTCCAATTGTAGCTGATATATCATACATGAGGAAATAAAAGATTCAATAAGCTCATAAACAGAAAATACGTGAACAATCACAAACCTCGCTTCTGCAATTGATCACATGGCCGTAATTGGTAGGTAGAACTACCTTCTTCTACTATCCATTCTGTATTATTTTTTTCCCTCAGCAATCACTTCAGCTGGTTGTGGTTTTTTGCCTGGTGGGGTGACCCAGACCTTCATTCCTGAGGGGTCTAGGTCATTAGATGTCCTGCTATGATGGGGTTGCTGTAATTTACCATTAACTTTTATCACAGGGCATGGTAGCACTAAGAGTCGGCATATGGGATCTCCTGCATTCCATACATATTCCTCTTTACCTCCATTATGGAACACCAGTCCAATTTCTTCTTCATAATCTGGATCAATCACACCACTTAGTACAGTGACACCCTTCCTGATCTGTTGATACAAAGCCACGAGAAGCCCAAAGTGGCCAGGGACATTCTCAGCTGCTAGTTCAGTGGAATCCGTGCTGTGTTTCCAGGTGGAAGAGTGCCTTCCTTTGGGACCAGGACCTCCAGTCCCAAAGAACATAGGATTGCTGGGACAGGAAGCAAAAATGCTGCAAGTGGGTCAGTAGGAGTAATAGTGAGTAGTGCCACTCCAGTTTCCACCTCTTGGTTCCTGGACCCATGAATCTTAGCTATTGGAGACACAGCACCATATATTGGCCACTGGTTTAAAGCGTATACAGCTTCCTAGAGAACACTGCCCGAGCCTCGCAAGTTATTCCCATGTAGTTTGCATCACAGTGGTTTCTTCAGGAGCCCATACCAACGTTCTATCAAGCCAGCTGCTTCAGGATGATGAGGAACATGATATGACCAGTGGATTCCATGGGCATGGACCCATTGCCCTGCTGAATTTGCTGTAAAGTGAGTTCCTTGATCTGAAGCAATGCTATGTAGGATGCCATGCCGGTGGATGAGGCATTCTGTAAGTGCACGAATGGTGGTTTGGGCAGAAGCTTTGTGTGCAGGGAAGGCAAATCCATATCCAGAATAGGTGTCTATTCCAGTCAGAACAAAGTGCTGCCCCCTCCAGGATGGGAGTGGTCCTATATAATCAACCTGCCACCAAGTTGCCAGTTGATCAACCCAAGGAATAATTCTGTACCTTGGATTTAACGTCGGTTTCTGCTGCTCACAAATAGGGCACGCAGCAGTGGCTATGGTATAGTCAGCCTTGGTGAGTGGAAGTCCATGTTGCTGTGGCCATGCATAACTTCCATCCCTGCCACCATGTCCACTTTGTTCATGTGTCCATTGGGCTATAACAGGAGTGGCAGAGGGAAGAGGAGGGCCAGTTTCCACAGTGCGTGTCATCTTATCTACTTGATTGTTAAAGCCCTCCTCTTCAGAGGTAACCCTTTGGTGAGCATTCACATGAGACACAATTACCTTTACTTTTTTGGCCCATTCCGAGAGATCCATCCACATACCTCTTCCCCACCCCTCCTTCTCACCAATCTTCCAATCATGTTCCTTCCAAGTCCCTGACTATCCAGCTAAGCCATTAGCCACAGCCCATGAATCAGTATACAGTCTCACATCTGGTCACTTTTCCTTGTAGGCGAACTGAACAACCAGGTATACTGCTCGAAGTTCTGTCCATTGGGGTGATTTTTCTTCACCACTGTGGCAGTCATCTGCTTATGTTAATTTTATAATTGAAATGTAGTGGTGGAGTCTGGCGTGTTAATCAGGAGAAAGCCATTGAGTTGCTGATGAGGCCTCTGTGAGGGCATGGCTTTCACCTGAAACTCCAGGGAAATCTTGCGGTATTTCCCTCGTGAAGATGAGAAGCTATCTTCCCCAGTTGTTGGGAGTTAGTTAGAGATGATTAACCACAGGCAACACAAGATGCAGCCTCCGAGAAGCTGGAGGAGCTGGCGGAGGGACCACATGGCTTTACCCTGATGAAGACAGACCTCTGAAGCTGGAGTGGCATGCTATTGATGGACCTGAGCCCTGGAAGCGAGGAGCCATGGGAGAACCTTGCCAGCACCAGAATTCTGCACCCACTGACCTGTGACTTCCTGAGTCGGAAGCAGACTTTATAGAGTGACTTCGGGCATATGGGTTAATATTGGACTTATGACTTTGCACTGGACTGGATTGGGATGCCTTCTTAGTGTCACCTTTCTTTTGTATATAAACTCTTTCCTTATACCTATATGCGTGTCTCTGAAATTTGTTCCTCTAGTCTACCCAGACTAACACAACCACTATCTTTCAGGGAAATTCCAGAAAGGGGTTGGAGCGCTGCTGCTGTCCACTTACAAGTGGCACCTGCATATCATGCAGAGCCATCCGTTAACCAAAGATGACTTTTCTGTTCTTTAGTTAAATTATCATAAGGAACTCCCCAGGAGGCCATAGGTGCAGATTTGGAAAGAGATGGTAATGTGACTGGAGTGGGGACTGTGGGCATTTGGGCCACTTCTTCATGCAGCTTACTTGTTCCTTCAGGTCCTGCGCTGGCCCGATCTCGTATGTACCACTTCCATTTAACAATGGAGTGTTGCTGCACACGTCCAAATTTATGACTCTGTGGGTCAGGCAATACCCAGTTCATGATGGGTAGTTCAGGCCTCATGGTGACTTGGTGGCCCAAGGTGAGGCATTCAGTCTCCACCAAAACCCAGTAACAGGCCAACAGTTGTTTTTCAAAGGGGGAGTAGTTGTCTGCAGAAGATGGCAGGACTTTACTCCAAAATCCCAATGGTCTATGCTGTGATTCAACAAAAGGGGTCTGCCAAAGACTCCACACTGCATCTTTATCAACAACTGACACTTCTAGCCCCATTGGGTCAGCTGAATCATATGGTCCCAGTGGCAAAGCAGCCTGCACGGCAGCCAAAACCTGTTGCAAAGCCTTGTCTTGTTCCAGGCCCCACTCAAAATTGGAGACCTTTCATGTCACCTGATAAACAGGTCAAAGTAGAACACCCAAGTGAGGGAGATGTTGCCTCCAAAATCCGAAAAGGCCCACTAGGCGTTGTGCCTCCTGGTTCGTTGTTGGGGGAGCCAGCGGCAATAGCTTGTTCTTCACTTTAGTGGGAATATCCCGACATGCTCCACACCACTGGACCCCTAGAAATTTTAGCGAGGTGGAGGGTGTTTGAATGTTTGTTGGGTTAATTTCCCAACCTCTTTTATGCAGATGCTGTACTAAGGAATCTAAAGTCTTTGATACGTCCTCCTTAGTGGGTCCAATCAGCATAATGTCATCAATATAATGGACTAGTGTGACATTTTGTGGAATAGACAGGCGATCGAGGTCCCTTCGGACTAAATTATGGCACAGGGCAGAAGAGTTGATGTACCTCAGGGGGAGAGTTGTGAAAGTGTACTGTTGCCCCTGCCAGCTGAATGCAAACTGCTTTTGGTGATCCTTTGAAATTGGTATCGAGAAGAAGGCATTGGCCAGATCAATAGTTGCATACCAAGTACCAGGAGAAGTATTAATTTGCTCAAGCAATGAGACCACATCTGGAACTGCAGCTGCAATTGGAGTCACCACCTGGTTAAGCTTATAATCCACTGACATTCTCCAGGATCCATCTGTCTTCTTTACAGGCCAAATGGGTGAGTTAAATGGAGATGTGGTAGAAATCACCACCCCTGCATCTTTCAAGTCTTTATGGTGGCACTGATCTCTGCAATCCCTCCAGGAATGAGGTATTGCTTTTGGTTTACTATTTTTCTAGGCAATGGAAATTCTAATGTTTCCATTTGGCCTTTCCCATTCTGATAGCCCTTATTCCACATTTCAGGGACCCAATGTGGGGGTTCTCCCAGTTACTAAGTATGTCTATTCCAATAATGCATTCTGGAACTGTGGAAATAACCACAGGATGGGTTCGGGGCCCTACCGGACCCACAGTGAGGCGTACCTGAGCTAAAATTCCATTAATAACTTGGCCTCCATAAGCCCCCACTCTGACTGGTGGGCCTTTGAAACACTTTGGGTCCCCTGAAATTAGTGTCAGTTCAGAGCCAGTGTCCAGTAATCCCCCCAAATTTGATTATTTCCTTTTCCCCAATGAACAGTCACTCTTGTGAAAGGCCGCAGGTCCCTTTGGGGAAGGCTAGAAGAAAGACTAACAGCATAAACTTTCGGTGATGTGGCAGGGTCCTTCTTCCAAGGTACCTGGCCTGCCCCTCATTCAAGTGGTTGTGTGTCTATAAAATGGCTCAGGTCTGGGAATTGGTTGAGTGATCGTGACTGCCTATCGCTCTGTTCACCTGATCCAGCATTCTTCTGCATGTATAGGTCACGTAAATATTTAGTAGGTTTCCCATCTATTTCACTCCTAGGGACAGTATGACTAAGTAGCCAATGCCATAATTCCACACGTGACACGCACGCTGCTTTGATTTCCATGAAGGTCTTGCTGTCTATTATAACCACATCCACCCTGTCTCTGTTGATTCACTGCTGTCACTTGCCCTCTGTTACCACAGAGTCCAATCAGCCCCATCGTGGGCAAATGTCGGAGTTCACTTAAGGCAGTTTCCACAGTTAATCCTGGTGCACACAACATAGCAATTATAGGAGTCTTCAAAGATGCTGGGGCCCACCTCACAAACTTATTCCTTATGGTTGTAGTGAAGAATATGTCCTCAGAACATCCCCTTTTGGGGCTTATGGGAGTATCCTGATAGAGCCTTTCCACCATACCAATTTCCCTCAGCTTTTAGATGCCTTTTTCTACAGTGTACCAAGGTAGGTCAGGCACCTCAAGTTGGTCTAATCTAGGCCATCTGGCAGCCCATGCCTCAGTGAACCAGCTAAATAAGGAGTTGGTTCCTCTCTTAGCCTCTCTTGCTGAGACATTGAAAGAAGAGTCTGTGCTTAGGGGTCCCACATCCAGAAACTCAGACTGATCTAATATTACATTTCTTGCACCAGTATCCCACACCCTCAATAATCATTCCCAGGGATACTCCCCAGGCTTTTGCTCGTACATATTTGAAAGCTTGAGCAGTTCTTTGTAAGTATAGTGTATTTCTTGTTGAGTAATCACCTATCAATGGTGAGGGTGTTTCCTGGGTGCTCTCTGCATTATCTTATAAGTCATCTCTCTCAGGCAATGGTAAAGATGCAGCCCCACCTGGCTTTTCACCTTGAGTTGTTTGGTTAATCTGCTCAGGTGTGGGTTGCTTTGTTGATAGTAGACAACTATCTTCAGCTGGGAGGGGTAGATTTATTGACTGGGCTGGTTCAATTGTTTCTAATGGTGGCATAATATCCTCCTTTTCTGGATCATCAGCCCATATATTCCCATCCCATGTTCCAGGGTCCCAATTTTTCCTATCAATGCCCTCACTTTGGCTTCGGACACTGCTCTGGATCTGCCATTCAGCTGATGTTGTAATTCAGCCACTCACATAATGAGACTTTAGACCTGGTTCTCAGCAATATTGGCTCTTTTACTACAGGCAAGGAGTCTCTGCTTTGTAGTACAGACAGAACCCTTCATGTCTGTGAGTCCGCACTTAAGGCATGCTTCTGAGGCCCTGAGGCAATCCCTCTCCTTAATCACATAGTCCATTGTAAGGAGGACCAGCCGACCAGCTTCCTTATACTTGGCATCTTGACAAATTTGCTGAAATATATCAAACATATGCTCTCCAGAGCCCCTCCTGTAACCAGCACCCCATCTATCTGTGCTCCTGCTTTAGGTATTAGCTTTGCTATTTTGCACCATGGACTAGTAGGATTGGCAAAATTACCCATGGCTTTAGGTCTAGAATTAGCATCACCGGTGCTCTTAAGACTAATCAGATTGGAGAACCAATCAAAGAAACCCATATTTGTGATTTTCTTTCTCTAGATGCACTCCCGGTACCACTTGTGTCAGGCAGGGTTCTCTTAGAGAAATAAAATCAGGACACTAGTAATTCTTTTTAAAGATCTATATATAGAGAAAGGTATATAAGATAAGAAAGAAACAGTTAACTAATCTATAAAGCAGTACAAATTGCTCCGTGCAACTCACTTGCGTGAGGCAGCTAGAAGACTGGCAGTCCTTCAAGTCTTGAAGGCCACTGAGTAGTCCTCTGTAGATCAGTCCAGGCTATCTGGTCACAGGCAGCAAACAGCAGAGCAGGTCGCCAACAGTCAGCCAGATGACAGAGTCCAACAGTCCCCAGCTCAAGAGATGCATATCCCAGGAGCGTGGCGATGTAGGGCTTGAAGGAACCTCAACTCACAGCAACACAATCCACGATTAGTTGTCCCACGGATAGTGTTGTTTGGAAGTCGAGGCGCAGGATGAACAAAGCAGCTCTCTGGTCCGAAGATCCGGAAGCAAGAGGGAGGGCAGGACTCGCTGAAGCCTTCCTATGTCTGCCCTTCAATTCATCCCATGTGTTCATTGGCCATGCCATCACAATAGACCCATCAATCTTCTGGGGCCATGTTGGCATAACAAACCTACCTATCACACATATCATCCATCACGATCAGGTGAGATTCATCCCAGGGATGCAGGGATGGTTCAACATCCAAAAGCCATCAACATGATTTGCCACATTGAAAAGAAAAATTATAAGAAGCACATGATAGAGCTGAGTCCCAGGGGCATAGTGGTTGCATGCAGGACTGCAGTCAATGGGCTTGGTGGTTCAAATCCAGCAGGAGCAAGGCTGGGTAGCTCCTACGACCACCAGAGGGCAGTGATGTCCTAAAAAAACTAAAAAAAAAGAACCACATGATAATATCAATAGATACAAAAATGATGTTGAATTTCACAACATTCAATACCTATTCTTAATTAAAGCACTCAAGAAAATAGAATCGAAAAAAAAATTCCTCAAGTTAATACATGCTATTTATGAAAAGCTAACCATCAGCATCATAGTCAATGGAGAAATTTCTAGAATAATCCCACTGAAAAAGGGCACCAAACAAGCAAACTCCTTGTCCCCACATCTATTCAATATATTACTGGTTGCCCTTGCTAACAACAGATGGCAACAGAAGGACTTTAAAAGCATCCATCAGGGAAAGGAGGAGGTGAAATTGAAGCTATTCTCAGACTACATGATTATATATATTGAAAACCATAAAAGGACCCCTGTAGGAGTGTTTGCAGTGATTGAAAAACGTCAAAGACTGGCAAGGTACACGATCGACTAACAGAAGTCTATTGCTTGGCTAAATACTTTGGACAAGACCATGGAAGAGCACATCAAAAAGGCAACAACCTTCATCATCACCAAGAACAAATTCAGCCATCTAGGGATATATCTAACCAAAAAAATCCCTAAGGCATACATGGAAAACAACAGAACCCCATTACTGGAAACCCAAAGAGACATCCACAAATAGTAGAATGTTCAATGCTTATGGATTGGAAAAGTCAATATAGTAAAGAAGTCAAACTTACCCAGGGCATTATATAAGTTTAACACTATCTCAATTCAAATACCAACAGTGTTCTTCAAAGATCTAGAAAAACTAACCACCAATTTCATATGGAAA